>JANJGK010003191.1:30000-95612 GCA_039081455.1 Macrobrachium rosenbergii | reverse complement strand
CACGCTTCCTAAAACACCACACTTGGGCTTATGCGCAAGCAGCCCTTCAGCTTCTCACATCTCGTGAGAGAACAACAGCGAATGAGCTCCGATATAAAACGACTCATCTGGTGATTTCATCTCAGACACCAAAAGAGAATCTTGTACTGCCTCACAGGTACTTCTGTGGCGTCTTAGGCTGTGGGATATGGCATGGAATGGAATATAGAATTTAGGCCAAAGGCCAAGCGCTAGGACCTATGAGGTCATTCAGCGCTGAAAGTGAAATTGACAGTAAAAGGTTTGGAAGGTGTAACAGGAGAAGGAAGCCTTTTGCAATTGCACTGTGAAACAATTGTCAGGAGAGGGTGGAAAGTAAGATGGAAGAAAGAGAAAATGAACGGAGGTACAGTAAAAGAAATGAAAGGGGTTGCAGCCAGGGGCCGAGGGGATGCTGCATAGTACCTAAGTAATGCCTGCAGTGCACCACATGGGTGTGCACTGATGGCACTAACCGCCCGCCACCCCCCCCCCCCGGGCCACCTGTGAAACGCACACTTGGCCCTACAAGCAGTTTTGGTTCACACAAAAAACAAAAATCCTCTACTGCGTTGTTACAGCGTTCCAGTCCCATTGGGAGAGAGAGAGAGAGAGAGAGAGAGAGAGAGAGAGAGAGAGAGAGAGAGAGAGAGAGAGAGAGAGAGAGAGGAGAGAGAGAGAAAATATGGCAATATTCATTTGTCATCAACCAAAATGTCGAAATAAGCTGGTTCAAAATACAAAGCTCTCATGAAATGAAGCTGCTAAATTTCAAAAAATGCTTCTGAACTGACTCTCCGGAGATCCACGCTGTTGGCACAACTGTCGATAATAATCAGCCTCAAAGATTTACTCAAAACTTTAACCTAAAATAATTCCATTCAGTAATCTGTGAAAGGGGCCTCCTGAATTCTGAAAGGCAATTACAGACGCTCCTGCAAGTATCAGGAAATTCAAGCGCACCACTTTTGTTTAAAACTGCAAACCAAAATCAACACAATTATACTGAAACTGCCGAGAGAGAGAGAGAGAGAGAGAGAGAGAGAGAGAGAGAGAGAGAGAGAGAGAGAGAGAGAGAGAATATTACAGCAATGGTCTGCAATTATCACTATAGAACAAAGGTGGTAACTACCAGTCACTGCACTATGTACCTTTAAAACCTGTTCATGTCCTCACCTGGATACATACGGGATCAACTTGCTATTTGCGTAATGGCAGCCTAATTAACAAAAACCCAGCCATCACCAGTCAAAAGTTGAAACCAAAATCATCATCATTTCTAATCTTGACAATCACCATCGTTATTGTGGCAGCCTAAAGAGACCTCTAGGTTATTCCCAGGCAGAGGCTCCCGATACCAGCCAAAAATATTTGGCCTTCAGTGGAAAGGAACGACAACTGGAGAGGCTGCCGGTGAGGACAGCCCCCAGGCGCCATGACAAACCTACACTCCTACAGAGAACTCGTGAAAACCACCAGCCAGAAAACCAAGACAGTGTCTGTGGCCAAGAGGAGGCGCTGCTTTAAAGACCCTCTGGTTACGCTGACCCCACAGGAGGTCTTCCTATCTCTCACAGAATCCAATCATTTGACGCAACAACGAGGCCAACCAACAGGTAATATTACCACAAAAATCTGCTCATTTTTAGTCATCTTGTGAACCAACAGACGAACAAAACAGAAAACAAACAAAAAATACACCTTGGCAAAAGTAATGAAGACATCAAGTCACTCCCTGAATGACTAGATACTATGATGGATGTCTTGTGTTCTTCCAAAATGTCGGCACCAGAAGTTACGAGCGCGGACAGGCACCTCAATGTAACTGCAACGTTTTTCCTACAAAAATCTGAGAATGAGCCACCTGATTCTTACCTGTGTGGTCCCCAGTGGAAAAGAGTAACAGCATTTCATACCTATGTGTCCCAAAGCAAGTGAGCAGCAGACCTCTTAATATGTAAATGAGGGAAAAAAGTCAAAAACAGCCACAGGAAGACTCACTTTAGGCAAACCTCTTGTTGAACGACGGGGTGGATTCCGGGGAGCTGTGCAACTTCCACTACAGGCATCAGCAACCTAAAAAGAAAATACAGATTAAATAATAATGTGAAATACAGACAAGCAAATACGCAAATAAGAGCAAACATAATACACACGAGGCTGGTTTGTCAGAGTAGCAAAGGCAAAAACAGACATTTCAGAGCATAATGGGGAAAACAAATAAAATGATAAGAGGGACACTTACCCTATTTTGACAAGCTTCCTGAGAGAGCAGTCCTTTCCAGGGGTCTTGATGGAGAGCCGGAGGGAGGCCAGGTCTTCAGACGGGGCTCTTCTGCATCGTCCTGCAAATAAAACATCATTATTAGGAAATTTAAATAAAGATTATGACAACCCTCTCAGCAAACACACACCCCATAAAATACTAAATAGTAAATACGAGCATAAAGTGCTTGGATTAAGAATTATACGTAAGATCAAATGATAGATCTCCCAAGAGGAAAGGGTATGAAAAGTATAATACACACCCACAAACATATAAATATGGGCGCCTTCGTCCTCACTCGGTAACGAGCGACAATGATCTAAAGACCACATAAAAAATAAACTTGGAGCTAAACCTGACTGACAATGTTCGAATCTGCCCTGTTCTGTTCTGCTCTGTTCTGTTCCTCAGCAACGGAAAACTGCAGCAGCATAAGATGACTGCATTCGTAAAGACACCATAAACCTCGAAAAACACAAGAGGCCCATAAAGCTGACGTGTGAATGAGACGCCCACATCGTCTCGCGAAAACGCTTCACCACAGCCGCCCACAAGGAACCATCGAATCTCCTCCTCCTCCTGTTGTATTAGTGGAGGGAATAGGCTGACGGGACAGGAACGGACGGACGGACAGACGGACAGAGACAGGCAGCAGGCAGGGCGCTTACACACGGCAACACTAACACGAACACATGCAGCGACAAACAGAAGAGTTATTAAGAAAGCCACTTATTGAAATCACAAGAAGCGCTCCAGTCTCACTAATGATAGGACTGGTTGTTAACTATGAACACTCCCTGAATGCTGTTCACTTCTTATCTTTAGGGGGATGACTGCAGCAACGCTGTTAAAAACGACGCTGAAATGATCGTAACAGCCTCTGGTTATCCCTCAACAGGCTAAAGCCCCTAAGAAAGAGAGAGAGAGAGAGAGAGAGAGAGAGAGAGAGAGAGAGAGAGAGAGAGAGAGAGAGAGAGAGAGAGAGATCCCTGTAACGGAGACAAAGTCTGGGCTTTAACCCTGCGAGAGCTTTAATATTCTCACAACATAAAATAAATTTCGTTCGTCGAGGAGGTAGATCGAACCAAGTTTGACGAAGCCCCATTCACGGATTAAGGAAGACCTGTATATACTGTATATATGGGGACTTATTTCAAGGGGCATAAACTGGTGTCGTTACTCTCAGTGTAGGCAAAGGGGCCCTTTCAATATAATAACACGAGTACCTTTTGAGGACCTTGACTCTACGATGAAGCAGCCCCCTCGGTGGCCAGCGTCGGCGAAAATAACCCGGGAAATATTCGAAGCAACAAAAGACTGCCGGCTACAACAGCTCCGGCTCTTTCATTAATTACTCAACACTTTGTTTCCCAATTAGTTGAAATCCTCCCCACCCCCAACAGAAGGGGAACGAAATGTCACACTCGGTGTTCTCTGAAAGTCAAAGAACTCCAGATGCAACATTTCATCGAGTGAAAAAACAGTCCCTTAAGCAGAATGGCTGTTCATCACTGTTATCGTTCGATTATGTACCTTTCACTCAAAGTGAATGAATTATTGGCGTTGCATTTTAAACAGTGACAACGCTCGTGTGAATATATACTTTTGATCACTGCCAGGCATACTCAAAGAGGAGCCCCCGCCCCGTCCTGTCAATGTCAGTCTGTGCAATGATGAGACACCTCGCAATGTGTTCTAATCATGTAAACCTCACTATTATGTCATTTCACAGAATCCAGCTTCGGCTTAAACAGGAAATTTCACAGTGACACCTGCATAGGTTAGGCCCCTCGGAATAACAGCTAGTAACACACAAGAAAGGAGAGAGAGAGAGAGAGAGAGAGAGAGAGAGAGAGAGAGAGAGAGAGAGAGAGAGAGAGAGAGAGAGAGAGAGAGAGAGAAGACTCGTGTACGACTAACTGGGGTGTGACTGCAGTGAGTGTTGCGCTTTCACAAAAGAAATGAAGGCAAAAGCATGTGATCCTCAGGAGGCACCAAGGGTCATTAACGCACGCATGAAGCAAAGACTACAATAGAGAGCGGAGTCCTTGCTAAGCACTGGGCCACAAAATCGACTTCTTTGTCACTTTAACCAAGCCCTGCCAATCACAGACCGAATATTTCACAGAACTGACTGATTAAAAATCAGATTTTCATTACAAATTTCTCTGTTTGTCCCACAATTGAAGATTCCTACCATTAACAGGGATTTGTTGACACATTTCCACCTTCAGTTGATGACATTTAACCAGCAGGAAGGAACCACTTGGAGCCCTAAAATAGGATTGCTTCTCGACAGTCACTCCATGGAACACAAGGATTCCTGCTCAAACAATCTTAATTGTCTGCACTAATTAACCTTCGACCGGATAAACGCCACCAGATAGGAGCCAAAATTGGGCAGAAATGCTGTCACGAAGAGGGTACTTACGGGTATTGCGGAAATGAGAATTGCAAATGGCCAGCTTCAGAATTCCGTCGTTTCTCGTAGCTGGTTGACCAAGGACTGCTCAAGAGTCAAGACGTCGACCAAGACCTTCTCTGGGCCAATCAGAGACCTCCTCCTCTTCCACCGCTAACGCTAACTAAGCCCAACTAAGAAACCTCAGCTATCTATCGCCTTGTCTCATAGGCTGAAGCTTTCACCTTTGGCTAATGGAGGGAAGGCTTTGAAGGTGATTTCCCCATTGGCTGGTGGGACTGAGCTCGATTTGGAAAATTTTTCTTTTTTTAAATGATCATTGTCACCTTCAGTATCAAATGCATATTCCATAAACAGACAGACACAGAGTAAGACACTTGGAAATATGAATTAAAAAACAGATTAATGTAGCAAAAGAAAGTGATAATTTGAAAGTCCTTCACTAAGAGCAGGCCTAAAACACACAAGGGTGAAACAGCCTAGAACTCGGCTATACCTTGGATGTGGTTGCAGTCATTACAAATAACCTCTTCGATCTGGGAGCAGCCATTTATTATTTTCGGGGCGTTGGGGGAGAAAAATAAATGAATTTTCATAGAGGATTACTTTCACTAAGAAAGCTGGTATTCAGTCTACCAGATAATAATAGCAATGACCATAATATCTAGATAATGAAAACCTAAAAATGATTTTCATAAAGGATTTAGACGCTGCTGAACGTTACTGAGGAGAATTGTTTTTTAATAACCCATTTTTTCTTCGGAACAGATTCTGCCATGTTTAAAGAATGCAGTACATAACACACCGCTAGTGACATCTAGACAAGCAAAAGACTAAAACAAAACTATTAATAAAAGCAATTGAAGGCTTGCTTGATTACGCAAGAAGATAATGACTTTTATTTTGTTAATTATTCTGAGCCATATCTCAAATCTGAAAGAAAACGTCTATTGCTCCTGTTTTCAATAATCAAACTCTTCTCTGTAAACCTCACTTTCATCTTGAAATATTACAAGAGTAGTCATATTCATTAATAAATAGGACATATTTTGCTGTCAAAATGATGAATATTCGAGGTGACTGGCCCACTGGTTGGTTTAGATGAAACTGGCCTTATGCCAGCACGGCCACGGCAGAGTGGCGGTCTGCAGGAGTGGGAAGGAAGGCAACCCCACAGCGAATGTGACAGATGAAATTCTGGACAATGAGTCCTGCTACACCCATACCACCTCCTTCACAAGAGAAAATGATACTGTATTTCATGTTTGCATAATCTGTTGGATAAACCGAGTTGCATCTCCGTCATTTGTTCACAACACTTGATAGATCTGGTGGGGATCCTGAGAAGCAGTGGTTAAGGCGCCAATCGCTGATGCAAAAGCAGTAGTCGACAATTGCGTTGAAAAACAACATTCTGAGACATTTCCCATATGCATGTTTCTACTTTATGGAACTCAACAGGGGGTTTGACAGGCTTCAGTGGCATAGCATATATTATATTAAACATGAAAAGAATAGATGTCAGCAATAAACCTCATTAGAGAGAGAGAGAGAGAGAGAGAGAGAGAGAGAGAGAGAGAGAGAGAGAGAGAGAGAGAGAGGGGTGCCACTGCAATTCTGCTGTCACGATAGCTACCCTGTTGCTACTGAGGGGGCGGCCATGTCCCCTACTATTTTATTTGATCAAAAAGTCTGAAGGATATATAAGTGTGTCTTGGAGAAAGTCAGATAATTAGTAATAAAGCTTTGAAATAAGAAAATGCTGAGGCACTAGAGGAGAGAGAGAGAGAGAGAGAGAGAGAGAGAGAGGGGGGGGGGGCAACTTGTGTATTACTACTATTATTACTATTTACAAAAACAGAATTTCAGTCTTCGTAATACTTCCTTTCTTTCTTTCTTTTCCCTGCTTTGCAGAGCCTGACCTCCAAAGTTGTCTTTCCCTTCCGTGCAGAGAGAACCTAATCAAATCATTTTGAGGTTAAACTGTGTTATCAGATAATTAATAGCTCTCTTCTCTGAATAATAATAAGGATTAACAAGTTATCAAATCTTCTTACAATCCATCATCGTTCTGAAACGTGTTCCATTCAAGTCTCAAAATTCCAAGAGGTGGAAAAACTCTCACGCCTTTTCCACTTCACTCACCGAATTCAGCTCCTCATCCAATTCCAGGCTTCGATAAAAGCAATTCTCCCAAGAAAACCATTCTCTCTCTCTCTCTCTCTCTCTCTCTCTCTCTCTCTCTCTCTCTCTCTCTCTCTCTCTCTCTCTCTCTCTCACACACACACACACACACACACACACACACACAAACTTCGGCATAATTACAGACGAGTGGCTGCCTGGTATCATTCTCCGGTGAAGACACCAGCGTCTTCCATGCAGCCTGACGGCAGCGCCAAATAAATGCTGAGGAGCCTCTCTTTCCGAAGCCGCCCTCAATCAACAACTCTCTTGTGTTCTCAGGAAGCGCTGAACAGACGGACATCAGACAGACCGAACCTGCCACAACCTCCTGGAAGGAGGAGGAGGAGGAGGAGGCAGCCTCACTTGTGCACATCTTCCTGACCTCTCCTCGACCGGTTCTCTTTTACCCGCAAGTCCCCACAATTAGTCTAAACGAGCACACAGACAAGCACCAAGAACCGCTGCCATCTCACCACCTTCCTTTTACTTGGAAGCCTCATTTTTTATGCACAAACATTAAGCTATAAATGTCGTTTAATATCCAAGTCGCTCCGCCTCAGAAAATTATATATATACTGTATATATATATATATATATATATATATATATATATATATATATATATATATATATATATTTATATATATATATATATATATATATATATATATATATATATATATATATATATATATATATATATATATATGTGAGAGGGTATACAGGTGGCTGCTATCAACCGAGGCAAACAGGACCAAGGGCAGAGGAAGACGTCCATAATAACGGCATAACTTTATTTGTGCTTACGTTTCAAGACATCTGTCTCATTATCAAAGCTGGAATAAGTAAAATATAAATATAAAATCAGACTCATACTTAAAATTACAATCAAAATATAAAATAAGTTATACAAAAGAAAGACAAAATTAAGAAGACCGTTACCGTTTGTAAGGTATAAAAGTAGAGTGACATAAAGAAAGAATTCCAGGCCGGGGTAAACTCACGTCAGGTACAGAGTTGTTGAGGTAGTTTGGTTGTTCAATCTTGGTACTAGTAGTTTAATAAGAAGAGATTCAAAGATAGGAAGCGAAGAACTGGGGACTTTGGAAAGTATTTTAAAATTTCTATAATCAATTTCTGTTTTACATCTTTTAGCGTGTTCTCGAATATTTGAGAACTCTGGATTAGATAATTTGACTCCAGTTCTATAACTGACCCCCCTATGACAATCAATTCGCACTTTCAGTAGGCGGCGTGAGGCGCCCACGTATTTCCCCTGACTACATCGGGGGCAAGCAAATAAATAGACGATGCTTGATGTCATAAGAGGGCTAATTTTGTCTTTGTACTGGAATAATGATTTGATATTAAGAGGATTAACCGGAATCAATTTACAATTAATGGCAGGTGCATACTGTTGAATTAGGTTATTCAAAGTGTTGTAAAAAGACTTATCGTGGATCATAGGGAGACTGGCGAAAAATGTCATCTTAGGAACTGTAGGTATTTGTAATTTAGGTATATATTTATCATTCAGAAATTTATTTAAATAGGTATAAAAAAGTCTGGAAGGGTAACAATTGTCTCGAAAGTATTTGTATAAAAAAGTTATTTCATTATTAAAACCAAACCAGCTGGAAGTTAAATTAAAAGCTCTGTGGAAGACGGTAACCAAGGAGTTTAATTTAAAGTTAAAACAGCAATGGCTATAAAAATTCAAACCTAGACCGGAAAAAGTCTTTTTCCTAAATACTGATGAATTAAAACAATCGTTTTCTCGAGTAACTAAAACATCCAGAAAGGGTAATTTATTATCATTTTCATGCTCAATCGTAAACCTAATATTTGGATGTGCTGTGTTAGCATACTGGAGAAACATTTCAGCCCTTTCTTTGTCTCTAAAAAGTACAAAAGTGTCATCTACATATCTACAATAGAAAAGGGGAAGGAAGGCCAGAGGGCAATTGTCCAGCAATTGCTCCTCTAGTGAACACATAAAAATATTGGCAAATGTCGGGCCGAGTGGAGACCCCATCGCCATTCCTTCTACTTGACAGTATGAAACTCCATTAAAAATGAAGGCAGTGTCCCGCACTGCCAGTTGTAAAAGTTTCTTAAAATTATCTCGGTTAAAACCCTTAAACATAGTGTTAGTTTCTATATAAATTTTGTTAAGAATTATCTCAATTGTCTCTTCCACAGGGACATTAGTGAACAATGATTCCACATCCAGACTAACCATGTACAAATCTGAGTCTTGTATTAAAATTCTGTTCTTGAATTGCTCTGAGTTCTGTACAGAGTAATCATTATTAGTTAGATTAGATAAAAGAGGGACAACAAATTTTGCTAATTTATAATTTGGAGTATCGTAAGAAGTCAGAATAGGTCGTATGGGTAAGCCAGCTTTATGTACTTTAGGTAAACCATACAAAGTTCCATATGACGAACCAGTACTAAGTAAAGATTGGTAAGTATCATTATCAATAACCTTCTGATCCGCTAATTGTTTTAAGAATCTATTAACCCTGTCCTCATTTCGAAAGATTGTGGAGAAATTAGGGTCACCTAATTTCTTGAATTTAGATTCATCACTTAGAATAGTTTCAACTTTTTGTATGTACTCAGTTCTGTTCATCAACACCACACCTTTACCTTTATCCGGTTTTGTTATAATTATATTTTCATTCTTCCCTAGGTTTTTCAGGATTTGTAAATCCTCTTTCTTAAAGAATGGAGTCCATCTTGTGGTAAGGTTATTAAACGTTTTGTGCGCTAGTTGTGATAAGTGAGAACGAAATTCTTCCGTTTTGGAAACCAGTTGAGAACTTACAAGTCTAGAGAACAACAATTCCAAAGAACCGAAAAACTTACAGTACGAAGGTTTAAAGCAAGGTAAACAGAAGTCAAGACCAAACGACAACAAGAAATTTTCACGTGGAGACAATTTGTAGTCGGAGAAGTTAAAAATAGTATTGTTATCGTTTTGAAGTTTGGGAATACTAATACCAAGATTATACAATTTTCTTTTGTGAGTACCCTGCACTGTTGAAACAAAGGCAGAAATACTTTTATTGAATAACATCTTAAAAACAGCACAATCTAAAAATGTTAATTTTGAGGTAACGTCAGTAAGTAAAGTTTGATAATTACAGGATAATTTCTTAATTACATTGTTTTTGTGATTGATTTCCATGTCTAAGAGTCTGTTAGTGGCTTCGTGGTAAAACGGAGTATGGTACAGCGAAGCTTTATACAATTTAAATTTTATAAAATTTGGAATGACATAGTTCATTTTACAAAACAGTAGAAAGTCAAGATCCAGCTCGGCTTTCTTCAGACGACGACAGCTCCTTTCAAGGGTTCTGCAGGAGTTCAATACGGCTGGAGAGTAACGGTCGCGAATGAAATGATGAAAACTTCGATAACGGCGAGCACGGACCTTGAACAGGAACAAGACAGCCAGAAGCACATGAAGAAACGCCATACCGAAGGTGAAGAAGGGCCATCAAACGAAGGAACCAGACGATGGATACCACTTATTCCTTAATACAGCTGAGAGGGTATACAGGTGGCTGCTATCAACCGAGGCAAACAGGACCAAGGGCAGAGGAAGACGTCCATAATAACGGCATAACTTTATTTGTGCTTACGTTTCAAGACATCTGTCTCATTATCAAAGCTGGAATAAGTAAAATATAAATATAAAATCAGACTCATACTTAAAATTACAATCAAAATATAAAATAAGTTATACAAAAGAAAGACAAAATTAAGAAGACCGTTACCGTTTGTAAGGTATAAAAGTAGAGTGACATAAAGAAAGAATTCCAGGCCGGGGTAAACTCACGTCAGGTACAGAGTTGTTGAGGTAGTTTGGTTGTTCAATCTTGGTACTAGTAGTTTAATAAGAAGAGATTCAAAGATAGGAAGCGAAGAACTGGGGACTTTGGAAAGTATTTTAAAATTTCTATAATCAATTTCTGTTTTACATCTTTTAGCGTGTTCTCGAATATTTGAGAACTCTGGATTAGATAATTTGACTCCAGTTCTATAACTGACCCCCCTATGACAATCAATTCGCACTTTCAGTAGGCGGCGTGAGGCGCCCACGTATTTCCCCTGACTACATCGGGGGCAAGCAAATAAATAGACGATGCTTGATGTCATAAGAGGGCTAATTTTGTCTTTGTACTGGAATAATGATTTGATATTAAGAGGATTAACCGGAATCAATTTACAATTAATGGCAGGTGCATACTGTTGAATTAGGTTATTCAAAGTGTTGTAAAAAGACTTATCGTGGATCATAGGGAGACTGGCGAAAAATGTCATCTTAGGAACTGTAGGTATTTGTAATTTAGGTATATATTTATCATTCAGAAATTTATTTAAATAGGTATAAAAAAGTCTGGAAGGGTAACAATTGTCTCGAAAGTATTTGTATAAAAAAGTTATTTCATTATTAAAACCAAACCAGCTGGAAGTTAAATTAAAAGCTCTGTGGAAGACGGTAACCAAGGAGTTTAATTTAAAGTTAAAACAGCAATGGCTATAAAAATTCAAACCTAGACCGGAAAAAGTCTTTTTCCTAAATACTGATGAATTAAAACAATCGTTTTCTCGAGTAACTAAAACATCCAGAAAGGGTAATTTATTATCATTTTCATGCTCAATCGTAAACCTAATATTTGGATGTGCTAACACAGCACATCCAAATATTAGGTTTACGATTGAGCATGAAAATGATAATAAATTACCCTTTCTGGATGTTTTAGTTACTCGAGAAAACGATTGTTTTAATTCATCAGTATTTAGGAAAAAGACTTTTTCCGGTCTAGGTTTGAATTTTTATAGCCATTGCTGTTTTAACTTTAAATTAAACTCCTTGGTTACCGTCTTCCACAGAGCTTTTAATTTAACTTCCAGCTGGTTTGGTTTTAATAATGAAATAACTTTTTTATACAAATACTTTCGAGACAATTGTTACCCTTCCAGACTTTTTTATACCTATTTAAATAAATTTCTGAATGATAAATATATACCTAAATTACAAATACCTACAGTTCCTAAGATGACATTTTTCGCCAGTCTCCCTATGATCCACGATAAGTCTTTTTACAACACTTTGAATAACCTAATTCAACAGTATGCACCTGCCATTAATTGTAAATTGATTCCGGTTAATCCTCTTAATATCAAATCATTATTCCAGTACAAAGACAAAATTAGCCCTCTTATGACATCAAGCATCGTCTATTTATTTGCTTGCCCCCGATGTAGTCAGGGGAAATACGTGGGCGCCTCACGCCGCCTACTGAAAGTGCGAATTGATTGTCATAGGGGGGTCAGTTATAGAACTGGAGTCAAATTATCTAATCCAGAGTTCTCAAATATTCGAGAACACGCTAAAAGATGTAAAACAGAAATTGATTATAGAAATTTTAAAATACTTTCCAAAGTCCCCAGTTCTTCGCTTCCTATCTTTGAATCTCTTCTTATTAAACTACTAGTACCAAGATTGAACAACCAAACTACCTCAACAACTCTGTACCTGACGTGAGTTTACCCCGGCCTGGAATTCTTTCTTTATGTCACTCTACTTTTATACCTTACAAACGGTAACGGTCTTCTTAATTTTGTCTTTCTTTTGTATAACTTATTTTATATTTTGATTGTAATTTTAAGTATGAGTCTGATTTTATATTTATATTTTACTTATTCCAGCTTTGATAATGAGACAGATGTCTTGAAACGTAAGCACAAATAAAGTTATGCCGTTATTATGGACGTCTTCCTCTGCCCTTGGTCCTGTTTGCCTCGGTTGATAGCAGCCACCTGTATACCCTCTCAGCTGTATTAAGGAATAAGTGGTATCCATCGTCTGGTTCCTTCGTTTGATGGCCCTTCTTCACCTTCGGTATGGCGTTTCTTCATGTGCTTCTGGCTGTCTTGTTCCTGTTCAAGGTCCGTGCTCGCCGTTATCGAAGTTTTCATCATTTCATTCGCGACCGTTACTCTCCAGCCGTATTGAACTCCTGCAGAACCCTTGAAAGGAGCTGTCGTCGTCTGAAGAAAGCCGAGCTGGATCTTGACTTTCTACTGTTTTGTAAAATGAACTATGTCATTCCAAATTTTATAAAATTTAAATTGTATAAAGCTTCGCTGTACCATACTCCGTTTTACCACGAAGCCACTAACAGACTCTTAGACATGGAAATCAATCACAAAAACAATGTAATTAAGAAATTATCCTGTAATTATCAAACTTTACTTACTGACGTTACCTCAAAATTAACATTTTTAGATTGTGCTGTTTTTAAGATGTTATTCAATAAAAGTATTTCTGCCTTTGTTTCAACAGTGCAGGGTACTCACAAAAGAAAATTGTATAATCTTGGTATTAGTATTCCCAAACTTCAAAACGATAACAATACTATTTTTAACTTCTCCGACTACAAATTGTCTCCACGTGAAAATTTCTTGTTGTCGTTTGGTCTTGACTTCTGTTTACCTTGCTTTAAACCTTCGTACTGTAAGTTTTTCGGTTCTTTGGAATTGTTGTTCTCTAGACTTGTAAGTTCTCAACTGGTTTCCAAAACGGAAGAATTTCGTTCTCACTTATCACAACTAGCGCACAAAACGTTTAATAACCTTACCACAAGATGGACTCCATTCTTTAAGAAAGAGGATTTACAAATCCTGAAAAACCTAGGGAAGAATGAAAATATAATTATAACAAAACCGGATAAAGGTAAAGGTGTGGTGTTGATGAACAGAACTGAGTACATACAAAAAGTTGAAACTATTCTAAGTGATGAATCTAAATTCAAGAAATTAGGTGACCCTAATTTCTCCACAATCTTTCGAAATGAGGACAGGGTTAATAGATTCTTAAAACAATTAGCGGATCAGAAGGTTATTGATAATGATACTTACCAATCTTTACTTAGTACTGGTTCGTCATATGGAACTTTGTATGGTTTACCTAAAGTACATAAAGCTGGCTTACCCATACGACCTATTCTGACTTCTTACGATACTCCAAATTATAAATTAGCAAAATTTGTTGTCCCTCTTTTATCTAATCTAACTAATAATGATTACTCTGTACAGAACTCAGAGCAATTCAAGAACAGAATTTTAATACAAGACTCAGATTTGTACATGGTTAGTCTGGATGTGGAATCATTGTTCACTAATGTCCCTGTGGAAGAGACAATTGAGATAATTCTTAACAAAATTTATATAGAAACTAACACTATGTTTAAGGGTTTTAACCGAGATAATTTTAAGAAACTTTTACAACTGGCAGTGCGGGACACTGCCTTCATTTTTAATGGAGTTTCATACTGTCAAGTAGAAGGAATGGCGATGGGGTCTCCACTCGGCCCGACATTTGCCAATATTTTTATGTGTTCACTAGAGGAGCAATTGCTGGACAATTGCCCTCTGGCCTTCCTTCCCCTTTTCTATTGTAGATATGTAGATGACACTTTTGTACTTTTTAGAGACAAAGAAAGGGCTGAAATGTTTCTCCAGTATGCTAACACAGCACATCCAAATATTAGGTTTACGATTGAGCATGAAAATGATAATAAATTACCCTTTCTGGATGTTTTAGTTACTCGAGAAAACGATTGTTTTAATTCATCAGTATTTAGGAAAAAGACTTTTTCCGGTCTAGGTTTGAATTTTTATAGCCATTGCTGTTTTAACTTTAAATTAAACTCCTTGGTTACCGTCTTCCACAGAGCTTTTAATTTAACTTCCAGCTGGTTTGGTTTAATAATGAAAATAACTTTTTTATACAAATACTTTCGAGGACAATTGTTACCCTTCCAGACTTTTTTATACCTATTTAAATAAATTTCTGAATGATAAATATATACCTAATTACAAATACCTACAGTTCCTAAGATGACATTTTTCGCCAGTCTCCCTATGATCCACGATAAGTCTTTTTACAACACTTTGAATAACCTAATTCAACAGTATGCACCTGCCATTAATTGTAAATTGATTCCGGTTAATCCTCTTAATATCAAATCATTATTCCAGTACAAAGACAAAAATTAGCCCTCTTATGACATCAAGCATCGTCTATTTATTTGCTTGCCCCCGATGTAGTCAGGGGAAATACGTGGGCGCCTCACGCCGCCCTACTGAATGCGAATTGATTGTCATAGGGGGGTCAGTTATAGAACTGGAGTCAAATTATCTAATCCAGAGTTCTCAAATATTCGAGAACACGCTAAAAGATGTAAAACAGAAATTGATTATAGAAATTTTAAAATACTTTCCAAAGTCCCCAGTTCTTCGCTTCCTATCTTTGAATCTCTTCTTATTAAACTACTAGTACCAAGATTGAACAACCAAACTACCTCAACAACTCTGTACCTGACGTGAGTTTACCCCGGCCTGGAATTCTTTCTTTATGTCACTCTACTTTTATACCTTACAAACGGTAACGGTCTTCTTAATTTTGTCTTTCTTTTGTATAACTTATTTTATATTTTGATTGTAATTTTAAGTATGAGTCTGATTTTATATTTATATTTTACTTATTCCAGCTTTGATAATGAGACAGATGTCTTGAAACGTAAGCACAAATAAAGTTATGCCGTTATTATGGACGTCTTCCTCTGCCCTTGGTCCTGTTTGCCTCGGTTGATAGCAGCCACCTGTATACCCTCTCAGCTGTATTAAGGAATAAGTGGTATCCATCGTCTGGTTCCTTCGTTTGATGGCCCTTCTTCACCTTCGGTATGGCGTTTCTTCATGTGCTTCTGGCTGTCTTGTTCCTGTTCAAGGTCCGTGCTCGCCGTTATCGAAGTTTTCATCATTTCATTCGCGACCGTTACTCTCCAGCCGTATTGAACTCCTGCAGAACCCTTGAAAGGAGCTGTCGTCGTCTGAAGAAAGCCGAGCTGGATCTTGACTTTCTACTGTTTTGTAAAATGAACTATGTCATTCCAAATTTTATAAAATTTAAATTGTATAAAGCTTCGCTGTACCATACTCCGTTTTACCACGAAGCCACTAACAGACTCTTAGACATGGAAATCAATCACAAAAACAATGTAATTAAGAAATTATCCTGTAATTATCAAACTTTACTTACTGACGTTACCTCAAAATTAACATTTTTAGATTGTGCTGTTTTTAAGATGTTATTCAATAAAAGTATTTCTGCCTTTGTTTCAACAGTGCAGGGTACTCACAAAAGAAAATTGTATAATCTTGGTATTAGTATTCCCAAACTTCAAAACGATAACAATACTATTTTTAACTTCTCCGACTACAAATTGTCTCCACGTGAAAATTTCTTGTTGTCGTTTGGTCTTGACTTCTGTTTACCTTGCTTTAAACCTTCGTACTGTAAGTTTTTCGGTTCTTTGGAATTGTTGTTCTCTAGACTTGTAAGTTCTCAACTGGTTTCCAAAACGGAAGAATTTCGTTCTCACTTATCACAACTAGCGCACAAAACGTTTAATAACCTTACCACAAGATGGACTCCATTCTTTAAGAAAGAGGATTTACAAATCCTGAAAAACCTAGGGAAGAATGAAAATATAATTATAACAAAACCGGATAAAGGTAAAGGTGTGGTGTTGATGAACAGAACTGAGTACATACAAAAAGTTGAAACTATTCTAAGTGATGAATCTAAATTCAAGAAATTAGGTGACCCTAATTTCTCCACAATCTTTCGAAATGAGGACAGGGTTAATAGATTCTTAAAACAATTAGCGGATCAGAAGGTTATTGATAATGATACTTACCAATCTTTACTTAGTACTGGTTCGTCATATGGAACTTTGTATGGTTTACCTAAAGTACATAAAGCTGGCTTACCCATACGACCTATTCTGACTTCTTACGATACTCCAAATTATAAATTAGCAAAATTTGTTGTCCCTCTTTTATCTAATCTAACTAATAATGATTACTCTGTACAGAACTCAGAGCAATTCAAGAACAGAATTTTAATACAAGACTCAGATTTGTACATGGTTAGTCTGGATGTGGAATCATTGTTCACTAATGTCCCTGTGGAAGAGACAATTGAGATAATTCTTAACAAAATTTATATAGAAACTAACACTATGTTTAAGGGTTTTAACCGAGATAATTTTAAGAAACTTTTACAACTGGCAGTGCGGGACACTGCCTTCATTTTTAATGGAGTTTCATACTGTCAAGTAGAAGGAATGGCGATGGGGTCTCCACTCGGCCCGACATTTGCCAATATTTTTATGTGTTCACTAGAGGAGCAATTGCTGGACAATTGCCCTCTGGCCTTCCTTCCCCTTTTCTATTGTAGATATGTAGATGACACTTTTGTACTTTTTAGAGACAAAGAAAGGGCTGAAATGTTTCTCCAGTATGCTAACACAGCACATCCAAATATTAGGTTTACGATTGAGCATGAAAATGATAATAAATTACCCTTTCTGGATGTTTTAGTTACTCGAGAAAACGATTGTTTTAATTCATCAGTATTTAGGAAAAAGACTTTTTCCGGTCTAGGTTTGAATTTTTATAGCCATTGCTGTTTTAACTTTAAATTAAACTCCTTGGTTACCGTCTTCCACAGAGCTTTTAATTTAACTTCCAGCTGGTTTGGTTTTAATAATGAAATAACTTTTTTATACAAATACTTTCGAGACAATTGTTACCCTTCCAGACTTTTTTATACCTATTTAAATAAATTTCTGAATGATAAATATATACCTAAATTACAAATACCTACAGTTCCTAAGATGACATTTTTCGCCAGTCTCCCTATGATCCACGATAAGTCTTTTTACAACACTTTGAATAACCTAATTCAACAGTATGCACCTGCCATTAATTGTAAATTGATTCCGGTTAATCCTCTTAATATCAAATCATTATTCCAGTACAAAGACAAAATTAGCCCTCTTATGACATCAAGCATCGTCTATTTATTTGCTTGCCCCCGATGTAGTCAGGGGAAATACGTGGGCGCCTCACGCCGCCTACTGAAAGTGCGAATTGATTGTCATAGGGGGGTCAGTTATAGAACTGGAGTCAAATTATCTAATCCAGAGTTCTCAAATATTCGAGAACACGCTAAAAGATGTAAAACAGAAATTGATTATAGAAATTTTAAAATACTTTCCAAAGTCCCCAGTTCTTCGCTTCCTATCTTTGAATCTCTTCTTATTAAACTACTAGTACCAAGATTGAACAACCAAACTACCTCAACAACTCTGTACCTGACGTGAGTTTACCCCGGCCTGGAATTCTTTCTTTATGTCACTCTACTTTTATACCTTACAAACGGTAACGGTCTTCTTAATTTTGTCTTTCTTTTGTATAACTTATTTTATATTTTGATTGTAATTTTAAGTATGAGTCTGATTTTATATTTATATTTTACTTATTCCAGCTTTGATAATGAGACAGATGTCTTGAAACGTAAGCACAAATAAAGTTATGCCGTTATTATGGACGTCTTCCTCTGCCCTTGGTCCTGTTTGCCTCGGTTGATAGCAGCCACCTGTATACCCTCTCAGCTGTATTAAGGAATAAGTGGTATCCATCGTCTGGTTCCTTCGTTTGATGGCCCTTCTTCACCTTCGGTATGGCGTTTCTTCATGTGCTTCTGGCTGTCTTGTTCCTGTTCAAGGTCCGTGCTCGCCGTTATCGAAGTTTTCATCATTTCATTCGCGACCGTTACTCTCCAGCCGTATTGAACTCCTGCAGAACCCTTGAAAGGAGCTGTCGTCGTCTGAAGAAAGCCGAGCTGGATCTTGACTTTCTACTGTTTTGTAAAATGAACTATGTCATTCCAAATTTTATAAAATTTAAATTGTATAAAGCTTCGCTGTACCATACTCCGTTTTACCACGAAGCCACTAACAGACTCTTAGACATGGAAATCAATCACAAAAACAATGTAATTAAGAAATTATCCTGTAATTATCAAACTTTACTTACTGACGTTACCTCAAAATTAACATTTTTAGATTGTGCTGTTTTTAAGATGTTATTCAATAAAAGTATTTCTGCCTTTGTTTCAACAGTGCAGGGTACTCACAAAAGAAAATTGTATAATCTTGGTATTAGTATTCCCAAACTTCAAAACGATAACAATACTATTTTTAACTTCTCCGACTACAAATTGTCTCCACGTGAAAATTTCTTGTTGTCGTTTGGTCTTGACTTCTGTTTACCTTGCTTTAAACCTTCGTACTGTAAGTTTTTCGGTTCTTTGGAATTGTTGTTCTCTAGACTTGTAAGTTCTCAACTGGTTTCCAAAACGGAAGAATTTCGTTCTCACTTATCACAACTAGCGCACAAAACGTTTAATAACCTTACCACAAGATGGACTCCATTCTTTAAGAAAGAGGATTTACAAATCCTGAAAAACCTAGGGAAGAATGAAAATATAATTATAACAAAACCGGATAAAGGTAAAGGTGTGGTGTTGATGAACAGAACTGAGTACATACAAAAAGTTGAAACTATTCTAAGTGATGAATCTAAATTCAAGAAATTAGGTGACCCTAATTTCTCCACAATCTTTCGAAATGAGGACAGGGTTAATAGATTCTTAAAACAATTAGCGGATCAGAAGGTTATTGATAATGATACTTACCAATCTTTACTTAGTACTGGTTCGTCATATGGAACTTTGTATGGTTTACCTAAAGTACATAAAGCTGGCTTACCCATACGACCTATTCTGACTTCTTACGATACTCCAAATTATAAATTAGCAAAATTTGTTGTCCCTCTTTTATCTAATCTAACTAATAATGATTACTCTGTACAGAACTCAGAGCAATTCAAGAACAGAATTTTAATACAAGACTCAGATTTGTACATGGTTAGTCTGGATGTGGAATCATTGTTCACTAATGTCCCTGTGGAAGAGACAATTGAGATAATTCTTAACAAAATTTATATAGAAACTAACACTATGTTTAAGGGTTTTAACCGAGATAATTTTAAGAAACTTTTACAACTGGCAGTGCGGGACACTGCCTTCATTTTTAATGGAGTTTCATACTGTCAAGTAGAAGGAATGGCGATGGGGTCTCCACTCGGCCCGACATTTGCCAATATTTTTATGTGTTCACTAGAGGAGCAATTGCTGGACAATTGCCCTCTGGCCTTCCTTCCCCTTTTCTATTGTAGATATGTAGATGACACTTTTGTACTTTTTAGAGACAAAGAAAGGGCTGAAATGTTTCTCCAGTATGCTAACACAGCACATCCAAATATTAGGTTTACGATTGAGCATGAAAATGATAATAAATTACCCTTTCTGGATGTTTTAGTTACTCGAGAAAACGATTGTTTTAATTCATCAGTATTTAGGAAAAAGACTTTTTCCGGTCTAGGTTTGAATTTTTATAGCCATTGCTGTTTTAACTTTAAATTAAACTCCTTGGTTACCGTCTTCCACAGAGCTTTTAATTTAACTTCCAGCTGGTTTGGTTTTAATAATGAAATAACTTTTTTATACAAATACTTTCGAGACAATTGTTACCCTTCCAGACTTTTTTATACCTATTTAAATAAATTTCTGAATGATAAATATATACCTAAATTACAAATACCTACAGTTCCTAAGATGACATTTTTCGCCAGTCTCCCTATGATCCACGATAAGTCTTTTTACAACACTTTGAATAACCTAATTCAACAGTATGCACCTGCCATTAATTGTAAATTGATTCCGGTTAATCCTCTTAATATCAAATCATTATTCCAGTACAAAGACAAAATTAGCCCTCTTATGACATCAAGCATCGTCTATTTATTTGCTTGCCCCCGATGTAGTCAGGGGAAATACGTGGGCGCCTCACGCCGCCTACTGAAAGTGCGAATTGATTGTCATAGGGGGGTCAGTTATAGAACTGGAGTCAAATTATCTAATCCAGAGTTCTCAAATATTCGAGAACACGCTAAAAGATGTAAAACAGAAATTGATTATAGAAATTTTAAAATACTTTCCAAAGTCCCCAGTTCTTCGCTTCCTATCTTTGAATCTCTTCTTATTAAACTACTAGTACCAAGATTGAACAACCAAACTACCTCAACAACTCTGTACCTGACGTGAGTTTACCCCGGCCTGGAATTCTTTCTTTATGTCACTCTACTTTTATACCTTACAAACGGTAACGGTCTTCTTAATTTTGTCTTTCTTTTGTATAACTTATTTTATATTTTGATTGTAATTTTAAGTATGAGTCTGATTTTATATTTATATTTTACTTATTCCAGCTTTGATAATGAGACAGATGTCTTGAAACGTAAGCACAAATAAAGTTATGCCGTTATTATGGACGTCTTCCTCTGCCCTTGGTCCTATATATATATATATATATATATATATATATATATATATATATATATATATAATATATATATATATATATATATATATATATTGTTACGTGTGAGGGTCTTGGTTGATCATGTATTATTCAATTTACGTAAATTTTACGGCCCTGCAAACCAAGATTACACGTAACCTGTCACTTGAAGCCAAAAGTTAACCTCAAAGACAGACGTTAATTAGCCAAAGGTCGCCAGTTAAGGGTTATTAACCTTAACAAAGAATATTTGAGATGAATTTGATTTTAAACGCAACGGTTCTCCCAAACATTCGGACGCGAGGCATACAAAAGCATCGAGATTTAACCTGATTTTGCTTACCCTAAATCCTAGGTATTTTACTGGAATAACGGGGTTGAAGCTAACAACATAATAATTTGGCTTAATCTAGACTTCGTGAACACATATACCGTAAGTGGTGGCTGAAGGGGGAACAAAGGAAATTTGAAATACAGAAATCAAAGGATAAAAGAATGGGCGAAGTTTTGAACAAAAAGCGACTTTACCTTAGGACGAACGTTGTGCGCATCAACGACCGACGTGGAGTTCTTGCAATTGTTTCTTCACTTCACTAATAGAATAATAGACAAAGAAAGGGGGAAGAGGTCCAACTGGACGTGTTATCTCTCCGAAAGCTTGGTTCTCTCTGAATTTCCCGGACCTGGCCTGGGTCAAAACAGGCCTATCAGTCATGCCTTAGGCGTCTACGCTTTGTTAAAACATTCGCCACGAGAGACAGGAAAAAAGGAAAAAAGGACCTTAGGACCACCTATTTTTAAAGTTGAATATGGAAATTTTCCTATAGGGTGGAAGGCCTAACTTCCCTATCCCGTTCTCCAACGGACGTTAAGGTTTGAACTGAAGATGCTCCTATATAGACAACGTCTTTTCCCGGTCTCAGTCAGGCTGATATTTTTACAATCAAAAGTTACGAGGGCGAACAGCAGTAATATTTGTAAAAATATATATATATATATATATATATATATATATATATATATATATATATATATATATATATATATATATATATATATATATATATATATATATATATATATATATATATATAATATATATATATATATATATATATATATATATATATATATATATGTATATATATATATATATATATATATATATATATATATATATGTATATATACACATATATATATATATATATATATATATATATATATATATATATATATATATATATATATATATATATATATATGTATATATATATATATATATATATATATATATATATATATATATATATATATATATATATATATATGTATATATACACATATATATATATATATATATATATATATATATATATATGTATATATACACGTATGTACGTATGCATATATACATACTGAAGGGGAATTGCAACTGATAAGTGGTCACCTCACGAGCAATTTTTTCGCGTGCTCTGAAAATATATCCTCCATTTTGCACACATCACCGTTACCGTCAGTGTTACATCTTAAGTTCACTGGCGTATGACTTGTGGGTGCTTCCTCGAACCTTTCACGCTGGAACGCCTTTATTTCGCTATATTTTCCTCTGCTGCTGTTGATGCATTCCTCGGAAACTGCTCTCATCAGCAGGAGGGTGTCAGCGGAAGGTTGCTCCCTCCCGTCCCTACTCGCGGTCTCGCTGCTATTTCCCAGGCGCCCTTTTATTCCGTAAACTTGAACTTATTACTATTTATTTACTCTCAACTTCCTCCTCTCATTCTCATCCCGGGACTTCAGGAGGAGAGAGAGAGAGAGAGAGAGAGAGAGAGAGAGAGAGAGAGAGAGAGAGAGAGAGAACTACTACCGAGGTCGATAACTAAAGAAAGAGGTAAATTGCAACAAGATTGCCATCAGAAATGAGGTCATTTCCTTTCTTAGCAAACTTCTAATCATTTCGACGGCATTATTTCCATGGCGGAAAAAAAGAACAGGCAAAGTTTGTCTCTTTAAACTGGTGTTTCTTTGTTAACATACTCTGACATAACCATATCTAAAGGCTGAAATTGTGCAATCATTCTTCTATGTTGTAGACTGCACTGTCCTTGGTATAGTTTCTTCTTCTCAGTGTAAAAATAGCGACTGTGTTGACTCCATGCCTGTGAACTGATGCTTTGTTTGCCCTCTCATGATTATCACCGACCAGAGGGAGCCTGAAATTCTCAATCGACGACACCTGGTTTTCGGTGCAACTTGATGATGAGGCAATAAGCAGCAGAGCAACGTTCATAGGCTGCCGGGGAGCATTTTCCCCAGATGTAACCGAGTACCGAGACCTCTCCCTGAAAAAAGCAGGACTCCATATCTTAAAAACTAATCATAAAATTTTCTTGAAAATAATCTCATTACGTTTCCCACACCCACATTATTTCATAAAAAAAACTAATCTAACCTAACGTAATGTAACCCAGCTCACCTGACCTGGGGGCACGGCAAAAAAACCGGGGCTGGTGCATACTAGCGCACATCTCTCTCAGGAATTTGCCTCCCGGGTTCGGCTCTTTCAGGGTTAATGACTCGTATGAAGCAGATAATCACGCAACGCTTGTATCAGTGGCTGTGTATGTCAAGTCAATGGCCCCTGTAGGCTTGTCCCGTATGAATTGGGTTCATATTGTAAAAAAAAATAAAAATAGTAATAAAAAAAATACTCATAGTAGCATGAGTCTTAAAATGAAGAAGCAAATCCACAGTTAATATGAACCCAATTCATACGGGACAAGCCTACAGGGGCCATTGACTTGAAATACAAGCCTCCAAAGTATATGGTAGACAGGTTTTCCAGGAAAATTGGAAAAGTTTTCCGTGCGTCTTTAATTGTGTTCTTGAAGAATCTAAAAATTATTTCTTTTCCGAAGAAGAATTTTTCTTTAAATAAGACAAGCGATTTAAACTACTCTGTATCCATCAAAAGATCTACTATTATAATTTGATGCTGGTACCATAAAAAAAACTATATATTTATAACTTACTCTGCTATGCGAAAAAACTTAATCATTCCTTGCTAGAGGCAGCCATCTCTCTCTCTCTCTCTCTCTCTCTCTCTCTCTCTCTCTCTCTCTCTCTCTCTCTCTCTCTCTCTCTCTCCCCCCCCTTAATAAGGTGATCAATGGCAATGGAGAAACCTTGTTAAAACAAAAGAGATCACTTTTCTCTTGAAGCTGACTGGATCACTGGACGCTAGTGATGACCATTTCAGGAAACAGAAATTCTTGAGACCACCTTATTTCTAACTATTGGGAAAAATTAACGCACACAGACGCACAAACCAGTGTATACACACACACACACACACACATATATATATATATATATATATATATATATATATATATATATATATATATATATATATATATATATATATATATACTCGTATATATATATATATATATATATATATATATATATATATATATATATATATATATATATATATATATATATATATATATATATAAATATATCTCTCCAGGGGAAGCATAGGGAAAGGCGTCGTACTCAGGTACATTTATTTTGCCTTAAACGTTTCACGATTCATAATCGCATCCTCAAGGCTATAATAAAGATACAAACGAACTTAAAACCAAGCACTGCATAATCCATGAAAATGACGCAATATTGAATCAAATGTAATGAAGACCAGCATGTACTGTAGAAAGCTTGAAAATAATTGATGAACAACTTAAAACAGGAAATTATACTAAACATTAAAAATATGTACAAAATATCTATAAGATTCTAAAAACAGTAAAAAATATTTAAAACATTTAAAACACTAAAAAATTTTAAGGCTATTCTGTACCTTATCCTCGCAAAGGACGGGCAGTGACTGAAAGTGTTTCGTAAAATCAAACAACGCACCTTAGGCAATAAACAACTGTACAGAGGAGGATTGCATATTTAAAGACGGAACTATCTTTTTTATCATAATGGACTCCAAGATTGTTAGGTCGTTTTCATTATGTACTTGACCTATAATTGCAAAGTCCTTATCTTCAATGTATGCTTTGCATGACCTAGAATGGTTCCTAATATTTGACTGTTCGGGATTTGATAATCTACTGCCCGTTCTAAAACTTACGCCCCTGTGGGAATCTATTCTCACCTTGAGTAGCCTCTTCGTACAACCCACATAAGTCCCGTGATCACATCTCGGGCACGTATATTTATAAATAACATTAGATTTTAGAAGAGGACTAAGGCGGTCTTTCATTCTGAACAGGGATCCGATCGTTAATGGATTTTTTGGAACTATTTTAAGGTTTAGGGCCGGGAATTCTTTTTGAATTATTGTCAGGAACTTTTTCCTGAAAAGGTCATCATGTAAAAAAGGGAAGCTGGCAAACATTTTCAATTTTGGTGCTGTCGAAACTGATGGTACCTCCATGAACCTAGCATTTAGCATTTTCCTTAGCATTTTAAACAATAGTTTGTCTGGAAAGCAGTTATTTTTAAGATACTGGGAAAGAAAATTAATTTCCTCATTAAAAGTAAACCAATTAGAGGTATGGGAGAAGGCCCTGTGGAGGAGAGTTGAGATAGTGTTGAGTTTAAAACTATAAAAACAAGAACTATAAAAATTGATACCTAACCCAGTAAAAGTCTTTTTTCTAAAAACCCCAGTGTAGAAGCCTTGTTCATTCCTGGACACTAAAACATCTAGAAAGGGAAGCTTGTTATTTTCTTCTTCATCAAGTGTAAATCTGATATGAGGGTGTAAGGTATTGACAAATTCTGAGAATTGTTCTGCATTAAACTTGTTTCGGAATAAGGCGAAAGTGTCATCTACATATCTACGATAAAACTGTGGCAAGAGTGTAAGCGGGCAATCATCCAAAATAGGCTCCTCCAGTGAGCACATGAAAATATTAGCAAGTGTCGGGCCTAGTGGGGATCCCATTGCCACACCTTCCACTTGTCTGTACAAAAAACCATTAAAAATGAAAGTCATGTCCTGCACGGCTAATTCTAAAAACTGTTTAAATAACTCCCGACTAAAATTATGAAAAGTAGAGTCCGGCTCTATAAATAGAACGGGCAGTAGATTATCAAATCCCGAACAGTCAAATATTAGGAACCATTCTAGGTCATGCAAAGCATACATTGAAGATAAGGACTTTGCAATTATAGGTCAAGTACATAATGAAAACGACCTAACAATCTTGGAGTCCATTATGATAAAAAAGATAGTTCCGTCTTTAAATATGCAATCCTCCTCTGTACAGTTGTTTATTGCCTAAGGTGCGTTGTTTGATTTTACGAAACACTTTCAGTCACTGCCCGTCCTTTGCGAGGATAAGGTACAGAATAGCCTTAAAATTTTTTAGTGTTTTAAATGTTTTAAATATTTTTTACTGTTTTTAGAATCTTATAGATATTTTGTACATATTTTTAATGTTTAGTATAATTTCCTGTTTTAAGTTGTTCATCAATTATTTTCAAGCTTTCTACAGTACATGCTGGTCTTCATTACATTTGATTCAATATTGCGTCATTTTCATGGATTATGCAGTGCTTGGTTTTAAGTTCGTTTGTATCTTTATTATAGCCTTGAGGATGCGATTATGAATCGTGAAACGTTTAAGGCAAAATAAATGTACCTGAGTACGACGCCTTTCCCTATGCTTCCCCTGGAGAGATGTACCTAGAGCTGCAGCTCCGTCTTCTAAGGATATATAAATATATATATACATATATATATATATATATATATATATATATATATATATATATATATATATATATATATATATATATATATATACTTATATATACATATGACTTTTTATCACATCACCGTGATTCATATACAATCAGTAAGCTACAAACGTCCTTTAATATCCATTTCGCTCTACCTCGGAAATAATATATTTTCATATATGTTACCGAAGGGGAATTTTTTAGCTGATAATAAGTTCGTCGTCCCGTGGGCTCGAACCAGCTAAGGACAAGAACTCAGGACTACAGTGGACGCATTGAACCCACGCGGCCATGTATATGTATCTATCTATAATAATAATTTCCAAGTTGATCTTGTCCTCCCCGGGGTGAAATTTTCTAGAAAGCTTTATTGCCACGAAAATAGCATTTTTTTAAAGAAAGAATTATAAATTTAGCGAAAAATCATCATCATCGTATCCTTTTCCCTCGTCGTCGGGAGGAGATATCTATCTATCTATCTGTCTATCTATCTATCTATCTATATGTAGCCTATATATACATATATATAGATATGTAAATATATATAGATATATACATATATATAGATATTTACATATACATATACATATATATATATATATATATATATATATATATATATATATATATATATATATATATATATATATATATATATATATATATTTCTCCCGGCAACGAGAGAAAAGGATACGATGATGATTTTTCACTAAATTTTTAATTTATTTCTTTTTTTTAAATATTGGTGTTTTCGTGGCAATAAAACTTTCAAGAAAATTTCATACCTTCTGTTGCAAGAAAGAATCATTGTCGCCTGGCGCCGTAATATCTTCGTGTTTTTCCTGCAGACGTTTTAGAATTCTTCCGCTCATGCGTATAGCGCCATCACTCAGTAGGTGCACTGACACCAAGGACTACAGTGGCCATCTCCAGGAAGCCGTCTTGAAGCCTTCAGAGACAGCATGTGAGCAAAGAAGGCGAAGTTTATGGTTAAAATGAACTGGATGACGAAGCAGATCGACTAAAAGAGATTTTCAAGAGGGAAAAGTACATCACGAGAATGGCAGATAGCTTCAGTCTGTAATTGTTTACTGCTGAAAATATGGACTACTTCGCGAAGCAGTATGAAGTCGAGGTTCCCGCCTTCTGCGATTATTCGGCACCTCTACAGTCGTATTGTCACGGACGCAAGCTCTTCATTCGAAATAAGGAAGGAAATAATCAAGAAGAGAGGAAGACAGTGGAAGGGAGGAACTGAAGAATTTATACGAAACAAAAGGTAGAGAACCTGAGGTGTTTTCTAAGCTGATTGAGAGGGGATTTTGGATGCCCAAAATTACCGCTTGGAGCAGTTCTTCGCTCGAAATAAGAAAAAGAAGGAACAAAAAAAGAGAGGACATCGTCGTGGAGGTATACTGAAGAATGCTGACGAAGAAAAAAGTAGATAACCTGAGGTGTTAGAAACTGCTTCAAAGATTTTGGATTCACAGAATTACTTTTCGGAGAAGCAAGGAAGAATCAAAGGGATGATCAATATCGTCAGTAACAGGGAATCTCATAAGTTTATAGAAGACGACTCCTTAAAGCAAAGAAGCTGTTTATGTGCCAGAAAAAGAACTCCAAGTAATGGTTATCGCGATGTTGAAATTATCTAAAACCATCGAGATTTTCCTTGAAGACATTTTGGAATCCTTCAGTCTCCAGCTCCTGGAAGGACAAGAGAAATGCCATTCGCGCATGCGCCGAGCTCCAAAGTGTCCAAGAACAATCTCTGAGATGCTTCAAATCGTCTGGAAGCCTTCAGAGACAGAAAGTGTCAGATTTGAAAAGTAGGGTAAGAGAAAGCAAAGAGTATTGCTGAGGGGAAGGGCCCGACCCAGAGGCCGCTTCCTTCCTCCAAGGAAGCAGCCTATGGGTCTGACCCTTCCCATTGAAAGGGCCCAAGCCCCTTAAGGATTGGCCCCAAAAGCCTACAAGGCTTGCCAGTCTTTTGAGGGCAGCCTTGAAGGGAAGGGTCCGACCCAGAGGCTGCTTCCTCGGAGGAAGGCAGGTATCCTGCCAGGTTGGGGAAGCAGGCCTGGAGAGGGCCCAAGAACTTCAAGGATGAGGCCCAAAGTCCTGCAAGACTGGCCAGTCTCTTGAGGGCAGCCTTGAAGGGAAGGGTCCGACCCAGAGGCTGCTTCCTCGGAGGAAGGCAGGTATCCTGTCAGGCTGGGGAAGCGGGCCTGGAGAGGGCCCAAGAACTTCAAGGATGAGGCCCAAAGTCCTGCAAGACTGGCCAGTCTCTTGAGGGCAGCCTTGAAGGGAAGGGTCCGACCCAGAGGCTGCTTCCTCGGAGGAAGGCAGGTATCCTGTCAGGCTGGGGAAGCGGGCATGGAGAGGGCCCAAGAACTTCAAGGATGAGGCCCAAAGTCCTGCAAGACTGGCCAGTCTCTTGAGGGCAGCCTTGAAGGGAAGGGTCCGACCCAGAGGCTGCTTCCTCGGAGGAAGGCAGGTATCCTGTCAGGCTGGGGAAGCGGGCATGGAGAGGGCCCAATAACTTCAAGGATGAGGCCCAAAGTCCTCCTAGGCTGGCCAGTCTCTTGAGGGCAGCCTTGAAAGGAAGGGTCTGACCCAGAGGCTGCTTCCTCGGAGGAAGGCAGGTATCCTGCCAGGCTGGGGAAGCAGGCCTGGAGAAGGCCCAAGAACTTCAAGGATGAGGCCCAAAGTCCTCCAAGGATGGCCAGTCTCTTGAGGGCAGCCTTGAAGGGAAGGGTCCGACCCAGAGGCTGCTTCCTCGGAGGAAGGCAGGTATCCTGTCAGGCTGGGGAAGCGGGCATGGAGAAGGCCCAATAACTTCAAGGATGAGGCCCAAAGTCCTCCTAGGCTGGCCAGTCTCTTGAGGGCAGCCTTGAAGGGAAGGGTCTGACCTAGAGGCTGCTTCCTCGGAGGAAGGCAGGTATCCTGCCAGGCTGGGGAAGCAGGCCTGGAGAAGGCCCAAGAACTTCAAGAATGAGGCCCAAAGTCCTCCAAGGATGGCCAGTCTCTTGAGGGCAGCCTTGAAGGGAAGGGTCCGACCCAGCGGCTGCTTCCTCGGAGGAAGGCAGGTATCCTGTCAGGCTGGGGAAGCGGGCATGGAGAGGGCCCAATAACTTCAAGGATGAGGCCCAAAGTCCTCCAAGGCTGGCCAGTCTCTTGAGGCCAGCCTTGAACGGAAGGGTCCGACCTAGAGGCTGCTTCCTCGGAGGAAGGCAGGTATCCTGCCAGGCTGGGGAAGCAGGCCTGGAGAAGGCCCAAGAACTTCAAGGATGAGGCCCAAAGTCCTCCAAGGCTGGCCAGTCTCTTGAGGGCAGCCTTGAAGGGAAGGGTCCAACCCAGAGGCTGCTTCCTCGGAGACAGGATACTTGCCCTCCTCCACGGAAGCAGCCTCTGGGTCGGACTCTTCCCTTCAAGGCTGCCCTCAAGAGACTGGCGAGCATTGGAAGATTTTGGGCCTCATCCTTGAAGTTCTTGGGCCCTCTCCAGGCCCGCTTCCCCAGCCTGGCAGGATACCTGCCTTCCTCCGAGGAAGCAGCCTCTGGGTCGGACCCTTCCCTTCAAGGCTGCCCTTAAGAGACTGGCCAGCCTTGGAGGACTTTGGGCCTCATCCTTGAAGTTATTGGGCCCTCTCCATGCCCGCTTCCCCAGCCTGACAGGATACCTGCCTTCCTCCGAGGAAGCAGCCTCTGGGTCGGACCCTTCCCTTCAAGGCTGCCCTCAAGAGACTGGCCAGCCTTGGAGAACTTTGGGCCTCATCCTTGAAGTTCTTGGGCCCTCTCCATGCCCGCTTCCCCAGCCTGGCAGGGTACCTGCCTTCCCCTGAGGAAGCAGCCTCTGGGTCAGACCCTTCCCTTCAAGGCTGCCCTTAAGAGACTGGCCAGTCTTGGAGGCCTTTGGGCCTCATCCTTGAAGTTCTTGGGCCATCTGCAGGCCCGCTTCCCCAGCCTGGCAGGATACCAGGGAAGCGGGCCTGGAGAGGGCCCAAGAACTTCAAGGATGGGACCCAGAAGCCTCCAAGGCTCGCCAGTCTCTTGAGGGCAACCTTGAAGGGAAGGGTCCACCCAGAGACTGCTTCCTCGAAGGAAGGTAGGTATCCTGCCAGGCTGGAGAAGCAGGCCTGGAGAGGGCCCAATAACTTCAAGGAAGGGGCCCAAAGGCCTCCAAGGCTCGCCAGTCTCTTGAGGGCAGCCTTGAAGGGAAGGGTCTGAACCAAAGGCTGCTTCCTCGAAGGAAGGCAGGTATCCTGCCAGGCTGGGGAAGCGGGCCTGGAGAGGGCCAAAGAACTTCAAGGATGAAGCCGAAATGCCCTCAAGGTTTGCCACTCTCTTGAGGGCAGCCTTGAAAGGAAAGGTCCCACCCCGAGGTTGTTTCCTCGGAGGAAGATATTTATCTTCCTACGCTGGGGAAGCAGGCCTGGTGAGGGCCTCAAAGTTTATTATCCACCCAAAAAATCTAACAAGTTTTGTCTATCAAACTGGTTCCAGATGTATATAAATATATATATATATATATATATATATATATATATATATATATATATATATATATATATATATATATATATACATGTATATATATATACACATATATACATGTATGTATATATACATATATATATATATATATATATATATATATATATATATAATATATATATATATATATATATATATATATATATATGTATATATATATTTATATATTATACAGTTTGAGATCTAGCATTCAATATTAATGGTTATTTCCCAAAAAGAAAAACAGCCAAACAAGTTTTTGTCTATGATATTGGTTCCTGTCCTATTTCAACTTTCACTTCAAACAATTTCTGAATAATTTTACCTTTCATATTTCGAAATCCTCAAACACTCTTTAATTGAAAATGTGGATAAAGAATAACTCTAAGAACCACCTTTATTACGGTCGAGATTTGCTCTTAATCGAAAGAGTGTTTTCCCTGATGCAAGTCACAACTCACCTATTTCTGGAGAGTCCATTTCTTTATCGATAATATTGTTAGGAGCCATGAAGTGGGCCAGCTGCTCTGAGAAGCATTTGTCAGAGGGGCCGTTATACAGAATTACTATTATTTTGAGACTCGTTGTGCTGTGAGTGGCAGGCCGACCAACGCTCTTGTTGTTATTCTTGTGTGTCCGTTGAAGTCCTTTCCGTGTTCCTTCAACTTTATCGCTAACGACGAGGATATTATCAGTCATCGAGCAACAGTATTGCTGCTGTATTGAGTTGAGACAACGTAGATTCTATGGAAGTGTGGTTTGTGGTGGGGGGGGGGCCGTCCCCCCGGATAGTGTGGAAAAAAAACAAAAGGGGAAAAATATCTGTCTGGGGTCGGTGGCCTCTGCGGCAGAGGTCCAGCTTTTTTAGGAAGATGTATCGCGGTCAGATGATAGTGACACTGATGACAATGAGCCTCTTCTGATAACCTTGGTGATGATGGTGTTACTGAATGAGGAAGCAGCAATGTCGTGACAGGGGAGGATCGAGAGGGAAGAGTGACGTCAATGTTCTGACGAAGTGGGCCGTGAGGCGACTCGTGTCGTCCTCGAGCGCACTACAATCGCAAATTCGGGCGCAGTCCTTCCAGTATTAGGCCCCCCCCCCTCCTCCCACTGCTTGTTGATGACCCCGGCTTGTCAAGGGATTGACGCATCTCACTTTCTTCTACTCGAATGAAAAGAGACGAGGCAGGAAGGAACTTCTCACAATCAGGTGAGGGAAACTACCTTTCTTTTTCCACGAGCCATTTTTGTTGCCTCAACATTCTTCAATGAATATTCTTTATACATTAATCACCTGCTTCTCCATTCATCATTATTCGCAGTTTTGTCAGGACTCTTATTATCATTCTCTCTCTTTATTCATCTTGATGAACTGTGAGTGACAATATTAATTTTGGGGAATTGTTGTTGTAATTGTTAATTCATATTTATTCACAGGTTTTTTAGAATCGTGACTAATATATAGACGCCATTACATCTTTATTCATGTTTATTGATGAATTTTTTTTTATTTTTTATCAAATACAAATGGTTATGGGGGTGGGGGTTTGGGGCAAAGCTTTTTATCAATCACGAGTCAATTGTCAAGTCACATAACAAAGAGTTTTGGGGGAATTCATGCCATAAAGACGTGACAAAACGCATCAGAGAGCATAATGGCGGGGGGGGGGGGGGCGGAGTGGAGAAAGCGATGTCCCGGAAAATAATGACCCTTATGAATTGCTATATAAGCTGACTTGACATATAATAATAATAATAATAATAATAATAATAATAATAATAATAATAATAAATTAATGGAAATAAATATTGGCCGTTAATATCGACCTCAGACACAAACTCAGCAGGTGTCACCTGCGTTCGAATCGTTGCGCAACTTTCATATAATTTCGAAAAAATAGTCAATGATTTCTCGTAATTTCATCCACGAATTCGAAATCAAAAGTAATTTCATAATTTATGGTGGGAATGATTGAATTCTTTTATTTCAATCAAATTTGGATATGAAACAACTTCGTCAAATATATATACAGTATGTATATGTATATATATATATATATATATATATATATATATATATATATATATATATATATATATATATATATATATATATATATATATATATATATATATATATATATATATATAATATATAATATATATTCAATAATTTCATTCTCGTTTGTCAAAGGTTTCGGAGACGCTTTGTAGGCTATGCTACTGACATAGGCCTAGTTCAGAATGAGCACATGCTCTCTCTCTCTCTCTCTCTCTCTCTCTCTCTCTCTCTCTCTCTCTCTCTCTCTAGTGTTTTCCATTTTCCAACATGCGACTCATGATTTCAGAGAGAGAAAAAGGAGAGAGAGAGAGAGAGAGAGAGAGAGAGAGAGAGAGAGAGAAAGAGAGAGAGAGAGAGAGAGAGAGAGAGAGAGAGAAAGAAACCCCTCATGAAATCATTTAAGGCTGATTCACACCTGACACTCACGCTCACGCCCAAGTCACGGTCAAGCTCTCACTCAGCTCATTTTACTGGTGTGTTCACATATGCCGCTCAAGCTCTCCTGAGCTCAGTTTGTTTTGTGTTGGCATCGGTGAACCATGTGTGATTTTTCGGCTCTAGAATTAGCGGGTGTAGCCATGGCGCTGGATGAGGAAGAGGGAGAGAGAAAAAGCAGGAGATTTTGGGTGCATCCTATGCTAGTCAAGAGTGAAGCAGAATATATATAACACTTTATATATATCCCCATCTTATAGATGACGAAGAAAAATTCTTTAATTATTTCCGCATGCCAAAAGGGACATTCGAGTATATTTTGTCCAAAATTGGATCAGATATAATGAAGGAAGACACCTATTTCAGAGAATCGATATCTTCAAGAGAAAGTTTGGCTGTATGTATAAGGTAAAAAAACCCCCACAAAATTAATTAATGAATTTATTATCAAATATAATTATATTCGCAAATGCTATGCAAATATTCTGTCCATCTCTGGACTCAGTATAGGGCTAAATAAAAAACGAACCTTCCTGTTTGAACTGAAGATAGAAGTTTGCTTAAAAAGCAAAAAAGTTCCATATAGTGTAAACAAGAAATTACCCTACCAAAAAAACAAAAAACAAGTCCACAAATTCAAAAAAAGTCTACATTTAATATGCATTATAATTTCCTTGCTCCAGTTTGAGCACGTTCAAAATATCTTTTGCTTTGATCGTGAGCTTGACTGTGACCGTGACTGGAGTTGAGCGAAAATGATTGACTGGATGGTTTGAACACTCTGCCTGTTTATCATTAAAGAATATTTGAGCGCGATCAATTGCGTGCACGTGAGTGTGAGTGTGAGTGTCAGGTGTGAATCAGCCCTTAAAGGGACAAGAAGTTAGCGCGTAGAGAGATTAGAAGATTCATAGAGGCGTAACCTAACAGACCCTGAAGATCAGAAGGCGGCCTTATTAAGCGAAGGAATAAGGGCGAGAATAGCATGAAGCCGGTGAGACATATTGGTCTTTATTACGTGGTTGAGAATCCTACCGGGTAAACTCTAGTCAGCTGACTGCGGCTACTTTTGTACTTTTCATACTTAATATCTCGTTGATTTCCGGTGGTAGACTTTGTAAATATACTTTACAAGAAAGAGGATTGAATGAGGATTACAGTGATATATATTTTAATAAGTGAAATCGAATCTACACCAATTTGTTAAGGCGTAAACCGCACTAACTTTTTATTTTTTTCCCTGCCCCAGAGGCTGAATAACACTCCTTCTCTTTGAATCATTCATCAGTTAATGAATTATTCATTGAACTATTCACTAATTAATGAATTATTCACCATTCTCTCGGCACACTCGTTCAAATAGAAAGATAATGATGGCGATTTCAGGCTTCGACACTGAACCTATACAGTGGGTAGGTCTAGGTCCAGGTTTGCAAAGCGTCTGGTAACTAATTTGCCTTGGAAACTCTCCTTATGCCCTGTAGTTGGGTATCGCTTACAGTGAGCCTCGTGGGTAATGATTTAGATGATGGCTAAGCAATTAACCATCGTGAATTGCTTTAAATATGCTGTTTTTGCGTAAATGATAAGTCACTGTAAGGCTGGGGGTGGTGGTGGGGCACCGGTCATGGATTTGGCACGTCACCTCTTCCCAGGAAGGGGCACAAACAGGGGTAGTTTCAGCTCCTATGGCCACATACTCCTTTTCTCTGTCTGCCATAACAATTTTATACGAAAATATGAAGAACAAAACCACAAAATCGACGTCTCAAGCTTTTCTAAAGACCCCCCCCCCCCGCCCGTGTTCCCCGTTTTTGATAAAAATTTTATTTTTCATCATGAAAAGTCCACAAAGAACAATATACCAATACACACATTGTCAGGGGTATTCTGGGTATACAGTAATGTATTCTTGGGCATTCTGGGTATTCAGGGGACTTCCGGGGCATTCTGGGTATTCAGGAGACTTCTGGGGCATTCTGGGCATTCAGGGGACTTCCGGGGCATTCTGGGTATTCAGGGAACTTCTGGGGCATTCTGGGTATTCAGGGGACTTCCGGGGCATTCTGGGTATTCAGGGGACTTCCGGGGCATTCTGGGTATTCAGGGGACTTCCGGGGCATTCTGGGTATTCAGGGGACTTCCGGGGCATTCTGGGTATTCAGGGGACTTCCGGGGCATTCTGGGTATTCAGGGGACTTCTGGGGCATTCTGGGTATTCAGGGAACTTCCGGGGCATTCTGGGTATTCAGGGAACATCTGGGGCATTCTGGGTATTCAAAGGACTTCTGGGGCATTCTGGGTATTCAGGGGACTTCCGGGGCATTCTGGGTATTCAGGGGACTTCCGGGGCATTCTGGGTATTCAGGGAACTTCTGGGGCATTCTGGGTATTCAGGGGACTTCTGGGGCATTCTGGGTATTCAGGGGACTTCTGCGGCATTCTGGGTATTCAGGGAACTTCTGGGGCATTCTGGGTATTCAGGGGACTTCCAGGGCATTCTGGGTATCCAGGGAACTTCCGGGGCATTCTGGGTATTCAGGGAACATCTGGGGCATTCTGGGTATTCAAAGGACTTCTGGGGCATTCTGGGTATTCAGGGGACTTCTGGGGACTTCTGGGGCATTCTGGGTATTCAGGGAACTTCTGGGGCATTCTGGGTATTCAGGGGACTTCCAGGGCATTCTGGGTATCCAGGGAACTTCCGGGGCATTCTGGGTATTCAGGGAACTTCCGGGGCATTCTGGGTATTCAGGGAACATCTGGGGCATTCTGGGTATTCAAAGGACTTCCGGGGCATTCTGGGTATTCAGGGGACTTCTGGGGCATTCTGGGTATTCAGGGGACTTCCGGGGCATTCTGGGTATTCAGGGAACTTCTGGGGCATTCTGGGTATTCAGGGGACTTCTGGGGCATTCTGGGTATTCAGGGGACTTCTGGGGCATTCTGGGTGTTCAGGGAACTTCTGGGGCATTCTGGGTATTCAGGGGACTTCCAGGGCATTCTGGGTATCCAGGGGACTTCCAGGGCATTCTGGGTATTCAGGGTACTTCTGGGGCATTCTGGGTATTCAGGGGACTTCCGGGGCATTCTGGGTATTCAGGGAACTTCTGGGGCATTCTGGGTATTCAGGGGAATTCTGGGTATTGAGTAGTGGAATTCTGGGGCATCGGCACTGCCCTGGTGGAAGAGAGAGAGAGAGAGAGAGAGAGAGAGAGAGAGAGAGAGAGAGAGAGAGAGTCTCTGTGGGCTCTTCTTTCCAACTGCCTTCTCTGGGGTCATCATTCTCTATTATAGTCTCTTTCTGTTATTAATAATCACTCTCTTTTGATGACGTCATCACCCCTAAACCTCGCGCCCCCCCCCTCCCCCCCGTCCATCTTCATTCCATGGAATCAGCCTCAGAGTCCTTCAAGGAGGAGAAGAAGAAGAAGAAGAAGAAGAAGAAGGAGGAGGAGGAGGAATTCCTGTTGCCTCTCTTCCAGGGAACTGGAACTGGAACAGAGAGAGAGAGAGGGAGAGACAACAGAAGACTGAAGTCTCCATGAGATCTGCTCCCTAGCCTCGCTCCTGCCCCTACAGGTGACGACTTCTCCTGAGGCTTTTTTCTTCTCTTTAATTCAAATCAGCTCTGGGCTCACTGAGGCCTGTTCGAGGCTAGAAGTCCCAGACCAAACGGCGGTTGGGTGCCTGTGCGAGGCTACAAAGACGGGGTGGCTCAGAAAAAGACAAACCATACCAACATGGCGTTCGTATGCAAGAGTTCGATCACAACTTCAGCCTCACATAATAAGGAAGGGTCTTGGCACAGTGTCCAGTGCAAGTGACTGAGAGTAAATAAAGAGACTCATAATAATTATTATCGTGTTTAGGGGAAAGACTTCATTAAGCAACAAAGGAAGGACCGCTTTGTGTCACACTCTGTAGACGACGACGGCAGGCGAAGTCAGAGCCACTGGAGCATTGGGAACGGTGGGGGGGCCGAGGTAAGCCGTGGAATGAAAGCAGAGAGATAATGATGACGACGCGAGATAGTAGACCAACGACTCCTGAATCAGATATGAAATAAAGAGAGATTAAATCTCTTTTTCCCCTCAGAATCAAACTTGATATGGCGACAGCTCTGTCGAATCCGGTTTGATTTAACCCAGTGAGGTTTAACGGAGGTTTGACCTCGCTGCCATCCGGGGTTATTATGCTCAAAGAGAGGAGCAACAGGAGGTGATGACTGAGGTTGGTTTCGGAGAGAGAGTGAAGGAGGAGGAGGAGAGAAGACCACCTAGACCTATGTTGTGGTGGGCAGGACAGACCTTCTAACAAGTTGATGGACTCATTGATTGATTGGATTGTCTCGCGGCCAGTAGTGGCTTCATTATACAGACATTATTCCGGTGTCTGTTACTTGCAGTTCTTACAGTGCTAAGTCACGGTGCTCAATCAATCAATCAATCAATCAATCAATTCCTGTTCATGATTCCGAAACCGGTTCAACTGTGCACTGCCACAGCAGGAGGCGGCGAGTGAGGGGCCTCAAGAGCTAGACCTACTCCTGTGAGCACAGCATTGATGGCGATATTCATTCTCACTCCTGTGAGAAATCTCCGTAAGATCTGTACTTGAAGTGGTCGCTGAGGGAAGCATTCATCCTTGCTCTCTCTCTCTCTCTCTCTCTCTCTCTCTCTCTCTCTCTCTCTCTCTCTCTCTCTCTCTCTCTCTCTCTCTCTCTCTCAGTTAAAAAGAAAAGGTTCCGTTGCGAATCCCAGACTGAGGCTGCTTCGTCTGTCCCAAGAAATGGCGCAGTTGTTATTATTATTATAAATAAACCTGGGACGAAGAGAGAGAGAGAGAGAGAGAGAGAGAGAGGGTGATGGCAGTCATGTCAATACAAGCTGCTGCATTCATAACTGAGCTTCATTATCATTCAATATAATTATTCCTCAGATGGGCAAGTAACGCAAGCAAGCAATCAAAGCAAGCAAGTGTGCAAAACAAATAAAGCAGGCAAGCAAAGCAAGCAAGCACAGCAAGTAAGCAAAGTAAGCATGCAAAGCAACCAAGCAAGTAAAGCAAGCAAGCAATCAAAGCAAGCAAGCGTGCAAACAAATAAAGCAGGCAAGCAAACAAGCAAGAAAGCAAGCAAGCAATCAAACAAGCAAGCAAAGCAAGCCAAGGAGGCAATCAAGTAGAACAAGCAAACAAGCAAGCAAAGCAAGCATGCAAGCAAGTTAAGAAAGCAAAGCAAGGAAGCAAGCAAGAGAAGAAAGCTAGCAAAGCAAGCAAAGATTCAAAGATTCAAAATCACTCGCTCCACTTATAAGAAGAATTTCAACCGAGAATGAATATCCAGATTAGGCCTATAGAGCTTTCATTATCTTGCTCCACGACTCAAAACTTTGCTCAGTTACTAGATGGTTGTATCACGGAACCAAATGGAAAAACAAATATATATATATAAAAATGAGGCATGAAAGAGGAAGCAGGAACTCGTGCAACACACCCAAGAGAGAAATGGAAATTGATTTTCAAAAAAAAAAAAAAAAAAAAACAGTAGTTTACGTCGTGATCCTTATTTCGCAAGGTGTACCCCCCCCCCCTTTTACTAGAGAAGCGATAACGCAGGGGTAGGGGTGGGGGTTAAGAGAGAGAGAGAGAGAGAGAGAGAGAGAGAGAGTGGGGAAAATGAGTCACAGAGAGAGAGAAAGGAGGGGGGGCGGTGTTACACACAGGGACGGGAAAAGAGAAAGAGAGAGAGAGCAAGTGGGGAAAATGAGAGTCAGAGAGAGAGAGAGGGGTACACACAGGGACGGGAAAAGAGAGAGAGAGAGAGAGAGAGAGAGAGAGAGAGAGAGAGAGAATGGGGAAAATGAGTCAGAGAGAGAGAGAGAGAGAGAGAGAGAGGTACACACAGGGACAGGAAAAGAGAGAGAGAGAGTGGGGAAAATGAGAGTCAGAGAGAGAGAGGGGGCGGTACACACAGGGACGGGAAAAGAGAGAGAGACCTTACAGACCTTACAATTCGTTCGGGTTGCCCCAGGTCCCTCAGTGTGAGGCGCCTTTGATGTCTACCAGAGAGTTGCTAACGCATCTTCCGGTATATTTTGCATCTTCCAGTCTTGGATGGTCTGGGATGCATCTTAGATATTTGTCGAGCTTATTCTTAAACACATCTACGCTCACTCCTGTTATGTTCCTCAGATGAGCTGGTAGCGCATTGAATAGGCGCTGCATTATCGATGCTGGTGCGTGGTGGATTAATGTCCTGTGTGCTTTCCTTAATTTTCCTGGTATAGTTTTTGGCACTATTAATCTACCTCTGCTTGCTCTTTTTGATAATTTTAGTTCCATGATATTTTCGGTAATTCCTTCTATCTGTTTCCATGCTTGAATTACCATGTAGCGTTCTCTTCTCCTTTCAAGACTATATAAATTTAAGAATTGTAGTCTTTCCCAGTAGTCAAGGTCCTTAACTTCTTCTATTCTAGCTGTAAATGACCTTTGTACACTCTCTATTTGTGCAATATCCTTTTGGTAGTGTGGGTACCATATTATATTGCAATATTCAAGTGGACTACGTACGTACGTTTTATAAAGCATAATCATGTGTTCAGCTTTTCTTGTTTTGAAGTGCCGGAACAACATTCCCATTTTTGCTTTGCACTTTGCCAATAGAATTGCTATTTGATCATTGCATAACATATTCCTATTCAACATCACACCAAGGTCTTTAACTGCTTCCTTGTTTGTGATTGTCTCATTATTAGGTCCTTTATATGCATATAGCATTCCTACTTTATCACCATAGTTCATTGATTCAAATTTATCAGAGTTAAATACCATCCTATTTATCTCTGCCCATTTATATATTTTATTTAGGTCTCTTTGTAGCGAGTTCCTATCTTCATCACAAGCAATTTCTCTACTTATTCTTGTGTCATCTGCGAAACTTCTTACTACTGAGTCCTTAACATTACTGTCTATGTCTGCAATCATAATCACAAACAGCAATGCAGCTAACACCGTACCCTGTGGTACACCGGATATTACCGTAGCTTCATCCGATTTCTCATCGTTTGCAATCACTATCTGTTTTCTGTTTTGCAAAAATTCTTTTATCCATCTTCCTACTTTGTCAACTATGTTATGTTTTCTAATTTTTTTCGCTAATATATTATGATCTACCTTGTCAAAAGCTTTTGCAAAGTCTAGGTAAACCATATCTGTATCTTTTTCATTTATCATATCTTTATATATGCCTTCATGGTGGACTAACAGTTGGGTTTGTGTACTTTTTCCGGGTACAAAACCATGTTGTCCTATATTGAACAATCTATTTTTCATTAAATGTTTCATTATATTTTTTTTTATTACCCTTTCATATACTTTCATAATATGAGATGTCAGACTCACAGGCCTATAATTACTTGCCTCTAGTCTTGAACCACTTTTGAAAGTAGGAGTAATATATGCTAATTTATGCTCATCATAAATCTTGCCTGTATCTATACTTTGTCTTAATAATATTGCTAGCGGCTTTGCGATTGAATGAACCACTTTCTTTAACAATATGACAGGTACTCCATCTGGTCCTGCTGCTGATCCATTTTTAATTTCATTAATAGCCTGCACAATATCGGCTTCTGTAATATCTATATCTGATAAGTATTCAGTATTTTCATCTCTTATTTCTGTATCATTATCTTCATTTTCAATTCTAGGTGTAAATTCACTCTTATATCTTTCTGCTAATATGTTACATATTTCCTTTTTTTCATTCGTTAATCGCCCTTCAATTCTTAGAGGGCCTATTTCTACTCTTATTTTATTCATCTTTTTTGCATATGAATAAAAAATTTTAGGGTTTTGCTTGATATTTTGTAGTGTCATTTCTTCTAGGTTCCCTTTTTCATTTTCTTTTGATTGTATAATCTTTTGTTCTGCATTTTCTATCTTACTTTTTAGTTCCATCACTTTCCATGCATTCTTTTCTTTTGCAAGAGCTTTTTTCCACTTTCTAATTTTCTGGAACAAGATCCTTCTGTCTCTTGGAATTCGTGACTGATGATTACTTTTTTTCTTCGGTATATATTTTTCCACTATTTCCTCTAATATTTTATATAATATATCGGTATTTACCTGTATATCATCACTTACAAATATATTTTCCCATTCTTTGTTTAATTCTTCATTTATTTTTGACCAATTTATATTCTTACTATAGAAATTGTATTTTCCATATCCTTCCCATTTTTTCGTTTCTTGCTTTTCTCTGTTTTCATATGTTCTGGAACGGACTGTTAGTTCTATGACATTATGGTCCGAAATACTCGTGTTATATACTATTATTTCTTTAACATAGTTCACCTCGTTCACAAATACTAGATCTAAAATATTATCCTTTCTTGTTGGTAGGTGATTTATTTGCTGAATGTTATGTTCTAGTAGCATATCTAATAGCTTTTCAAATTGCCTCTTATCTTCTGCACTACTATTGCTCTCTTTTTTATATGTATAAATACAACCACAGTCTCCTATTCGTTCTTTCCATTCTACAAAAGGAAAGTTAAAGTCTCCGGTTAGGAGTATAGTCCAGTCCTTGTGATTTCTACATATTTCATCCAATTTTTCAATTATTATGTCAAACTCTTTAGTATTAGGGGGTCTATATATTACAATGTTCACTAATTTTTCATATTCAAATTCTACCGCTATTAATTCACATTCTGTGTTACTATATTTCTCACAGATTTTTCCTTGATTGGCATCTCTCCCATATATCGCGGTTCCCCCTTGATTTCTATTTTTTCTATCTGATCTATAAGTTTGGAAACCCTTTATCTGGTCATCATTACCAGTCTCTTGGGAATACCAGGTTTCACTTATATTCAATATTTCTATTTTTTCATTTTGGGTTAGTTCTTCTAAGAACTCTATCTTTCTTTTTGAGTTACTCGAAACTAAACCCTGCGCGTTCATCACTATGATGGTTTGCGTATTATCTCCATAATCTAATATGGGTAATAATAAGGATTTTCCCATGTCTCTTTCCTGTTCTGATATGTTGATCTTTTTTTCATTTCCAGAAATTCGTACATTAAAAAATCCAACTTTTCCATTATACTTGTTCTTCCAGCTTCATATTTATTCACTTTGTGCATAAACCTGCACTTATCTCCATATCTGCACCATCCCTTAGCATCATAGATACATTGCTTGTTCCTTGTGCTATATCTAGGTGCTGATGGCTCATATCGTGGTGCTGACATTTCATAATGTGTTGTTGGCTTGTTTTTTGCCTTCATCACATGATCTTTGTTCTTTTCTTTATTTGTTTCATTTTTACCTTGATTTTTTATATGTATTTGATTTTGATTTTGGTTTTTCATGGCTACAGGATGCATGTACCTACATTTCTTATTAAACCTACATCCATTTCCTTCTTTCCATTTTCTACATATTTTTGGATGTAGATCGCTGCATTCCTCTTCATAGCCATCTAGATATGCACATTTGCCATATATCTCATAATTGTGACATATCTTGGGATGTTTGTAATAACATCTTTCACCAAACCTGCAATTCCCTCTTTTCAAAAGGGTGCATACTGTGTCTTTCTTTTCTTTTTTTTTTTCTTGTTCTTTCCCATCAGTATGGAGATCCGGGTACAACCTCTTTGGGATTTTATTTTGATTTATCATGTCATAATTTATTTCTTCATAAGTATGTTGCTGTATTGCCTCATATGTAGAATCTATGAGTTTCTCTGCATCCATACTATTATCCTGTTCTTTGTTTTCATTAATCTTTTCCCTCTTTCAGTCTTATTTTCTTCTTTTCTATTTTCCTCTTCTTCCTCTTCTTCATCCTCTTCATCTTCTTCATCCTCCACAATCTGTACATTAAGTCTTGATTTAATGACCTTGTCTATCCATACTAGACATGTTGAGCAAAATATTTTTGTGTCCTTATTTCTATTTTGCTCAACTTCAGCACATGAAGGGTGTGTCGGTACGTGGCAAGCATAGCATTTCCTAATCAGGTTTTGTGGATTTACAATGCTATACCACACTCTACATAGTTTACATGCTTTAGGCATCCGTTTGCCTATTGCAGAGAGAGAGAGAGAGGAGAGAGAGAGAGAGGGGAGGAGGAGGAGGAGGAGGAGGAGGAGGGGGAGGGAGTGAGGAGGGAGGAGGAGGAGGAGAGAAGAGCGAGAGAGAGAGAGAGAGAGAGAGATAGAGAGAGAGAGAGAGAGAGGAGGAAGAGGAAGAGGAAGAGGAGGAAGAGGAAGAGGAAGAGGAAGAGAAGAGAGATGAGAGAGAAGAGAGAGAGAGAGAAGTGATGAGAGAGAGAGAGAGTGAGAGAGAAGGAGGAGGAGGAGGAGGAGGAGAGAGAGAGAGAGAGAGAGAGAAGGAGTGAGAGAGAGAGAGAGAGGGAGAGGAGTGAGGAGGGAGGAGAGGAGGAGGAGGAGGGATGGAGAGAGAGAGAGAGAGAGAGAGAGAGAGAGAGAGGAGAGAGAGAGATAATCGTTTGGATTCAAGAGGACAGAACCATCACAGTGACCTGGTCATTGCACGGGCAAGGTCATTCGAAGGATCCCAAAATGCAATCGGGGAGAGCTACTTTGGGTATTCAGGTGGGGCAGGTAATGGGTACAGGTGGCAGCCTCTGATTGGTCCATCTGACGAGGCGCCATTGGTGGGCCGATGGATTGTGGAATCGAGATGTGGACATCGGGTACGATTCAATGGTTATATCTGCGACGTCCGGATAATGACGGATTCTCCTTGCATTTAATACATTTACCTATTCTATCTATTGTTATCTATTTATTAATTTATATTTTGTCTTTTTAATAAGTGGGATCTTCCTTACTATATTCCCTTTACCTTCTCTTATTTCTTCCTAATGAGCACCATATTCTTTGGAAGCTCGAATTTCAAGCTAATGGCCCCTTTGGTTGGCTTGTTCCAGTGTAGTACGGTTCATCTTCTGAATAATAATAATAATAATAATAATAATAATAATAATAATAATAATAATAATAATAATATAATAATAATATAACTGAGATGTTTTGTTAATCAGAGATACAGAGAATTTGTTTCTCTAGTAAGTATTTTATAATTAGTAATCTTTCTTTCAATATTTAATTTATGTATTTCTGTTTGCGTAGCATCCTAATCCTCAGAATGGAGATTTAATACCCAAAGGTTTTATATTAATTTCCTTTTAGTTTCTTTCAAAGAAAATCAAACAAGCGAAAATGAACTTTTCCCCCAAAGGAGGAGCATCCGAGTTGTCTTTAAGTAGAAGCTTTTTTTCTTTCTTTTCACATCATCCCGACAAAGGAAGGAAAAGGGACAGACAATAAACAACAGAGAACAAAGGATATAAGTTGATCTTTGAACCTCTCTTCTGGGTACAGAGGAACTAAAGAGACTTCTTTAATCCTCACACGTACAGGTGTATTGCCCTTTTGTCTTGTTTCTTGCTGTGTTTATTTTCCACCTCTCTCTCTCTCCTCTCTTCTTCTTCTTCTCTTCTTCTCCTCGTCTCTCTCTCTCTCATCTTCTTTTCCTTCTTTTTCTTCCTCTATCCCCTCTCTCTCTCTCTCTCTCCTCTCTTTCTCCTTCTTCTTCTTCTCCTCGTCTCTCTCTCTCTCATCTTCTTTTCCTTCTTTTTCTTCTTCTTCTATCCCCTCTCTCTCTCTCTCTTTCTCCTTTTTCCTCTTCTTTTTTCTCCTCCTCCTCCTCCTCTCTCTCTCCTCTTCCCTCTCTCTCACAGTATTTAAGCGCGATATCATAGATTTCACCAGTAATGATTTAGAATATAACATTATGCTTTCCAAGCATGCAAATGTTTCCCATGAAATTCCTCAAATAAAAAAGGGCCCATTATATTCATAATGTACCACATAACTTTCCATCAGCATTCAGATTGAAGTTGAAAGTGGAGTTTAATACGGTTTGCACTTCATTAATTAAATCGCGAACGAGTGAGTTTTAGGTTAATGAAACGCAAATTCAGTTTAGGAACTCCGAGAATGTTGAAGGATGAGTAACTGAATTCGGGGAAACAAATTATAGTTTGTTAATGTTTCCACCAGTGCTGAAGAATCACCAAGTTGTCTCACTCGCGTTCTTGTGGATCAGTTCGTCGGTAGGGACTGGGTTCTTTGTCATGTTAGAATGGGAGTTTTATTCCAGGAGTTTTTGTCTTGGCTACAACTAAAATGTGGAATAGTTTGCCTGGCTCAGTTGTGGAATCCGCTGATCAAATGTTTAAGCGAGGAGCAAATTCGTTCCTGCTCTCTGCTGCTGCTGCTGACGTCTCCTGAATTCAGGTGTATCGGTTTTATTATCTATTCCCTCTTATTTATTTATATTTTACCTTTTACTGTAACTTCTTTCTCTCTCTGCAAACTGATTTCCCGTTGAAGCCTTTTGGTTTTATAGCCTGTTGGCACTACAGGCCATAAGGGCTTTCAGCTGAAGATTTAAAGAAAGATAGCAAGAATAAAACTTGTCCTATTCTGTTACCAGAGTGGCCGGGTGTAGTAAACGAATTAGCTGATAGAATTCTGGACAGAGATATTCTCTGGTTGCAAGTCCAACCCATTTGAGAATATTGTAATCTCCTGTTCGATTCGAAAGCCTCACACGATGCTCAGATCCTTTGCCAAGCTTCTGTTATTTCAGTATGAGAGAACTCTGCGAAACAGCTGATATCTTCGACTCTGTATTATTATTATTATTATTATTATTATTATTATTATTATTATTATTATTATTATTATTATTCATAAGATGAACCCCATTCATGTGGAACAAGTCCACCAAGGAGCCAATGACTTGAAATTCAAGCTTCTAATGAATATGGTGTTCACTCGAAAGAAGTAACAGAAGGTAATGGGAAGTGCAGAAAGAGGAGATCAGTTATTAGAAAAGCAGATAAATTAACAAATTAATAAATGAATAAGAATGTAAGTAAAATATTAGAATACGAGTTGAACTGCATTAGGGTATTTACTAATGCATTGCATCTTCGCTTGAACTTCTGGAGTTCCAATTGCACGACATCCTATAGTTCTCAGAAGCTAAGTGGATGTTTGTTGTGTTGATATATTTGTTCACGAAGGTTTAGAAGAATTTGCTGACTCTGTTTTCTTATGCAAATGCAGAAAATCAGACGACAGTTGCTGAGTGAGTGATATTGGCATTTATGAAACAAGTCCATTGTCTGTATGACCAAAGGAAAAATATTCATAGTACACGAAGGGGATTTTGAAACTGTTATCCTTTGAGACAAAGAAGCGTTTGTTCTAAATGTGCCTGAAGTATTAGGATAATGTAGAAAAGGAATTAAGAAAAAATAACAGATGCTGTACAAAATGGAGAGAAATAAACCAAAAGTTGTAATGAACGAGGGCAATAAAGATGCTTTGTCTTGAAAATTTTGGCAACCTAACAATAATGATGATAGCAGTTATTATTATTATTATTATTATTATTATTATTATTATTATTATTATTATTATTATTATTATTATTAAAGTTCTTGCTCGTCAAATAAGGCAGTAGATGACTCTCGCCCTACATTTGTTGGTAATGTAAAATCAATCTTTTCAGTCTAAATTTCACGATTCACTCCCTCTTCCTGAAATCTGTTCCTGCGAAGACTGTTCTTCACATTGCCCCTGTGTCTTTCTGAATCCTTTACCTTTTATAATACTTAATAATATTTAAAGTAATATTCAAAGTAACAATCTTGCAAACACATCGACCTCCCAGATGAAAAGATTAGAAATTTCCTTCGACTCTGTTCCTGAAATATTTCCTTCTGAATCTGCCTGCAAAAGATCTACGTGATCGGAAAGGAACAAGATGCTGGTCTGAGCATCTTTGAGATGAAATCTCATCTTGTGATATTTATGGTCAGCCGCATCAATATGCAAATGTCAACGATGCTCAATATATCAGGAGAACTGCGAATGGGTGTTCCGTAAACCAGAGGAATCTGAATGGATGGACAATGTGGACTGAGATTCTGATGCTTTAATCTTTACGTCGACGTGTCAGGGCTTTGTATGAACGGAAATGAATGAATGAATGATTAAATAAATAAGTAAATGAATAAATAAGAAAGCAAGTAAGCAAAGAAATCTATCAAGAAGGCAAATCTATCAAGCCAAGTGAGCAAACAAGCAAACAATTAAATCTATCAAGCAAGCAAGCAAATATATCAAGTCAAGCAAGCAAGCAAACAAACAAGCAAATCTATCAAGCAAGCAAGCAAGCAAGCAAATTTATCAAGCAAACAAGCAAGCAAACAAACAAGCAAATCTATCAAGCAAGCAAGGAAGCAAACAAGCAAATTTATAAAGCAAGCAAGCAAATATATTAAGCGAGCAAGTAAATCTTCAAGCCAAGCAAGCAAGCAAACAGGCAAATCTATCAAGCAAGCCAGCAAGCAAATCTTTCAAGCCAAGCAAGAAAGCAAGCAAATCTATCAAGCAAGAAAGCAAGCATATCTATCAAGCAAGGAAGCAATTTTATCAAGCCAACAAATCTATCAAAAAACAGATCTATCAAGCAAGCAAACAATTCTATCAAGCAAACACATCTATCAAGCAAGCAGTTATATCAAGCAACCAAGCAATGCTATTAAACAAGCAAATCTATCAAGCAAGTAATTCTATCAAGCAAGGAAATCTATCAAGCTAGCAAATCTATCAAGCAATTAAATCCATCAAACCAAGCAAGCAAGTAAATATATCAAGCAAGTAATCACAACAAACAAGCAGGCAATCTAGCAAGCAAGCAATCTAGCGAGCAAGCAAGCAAGCAAAGCAAGCAGGTAAGCAAAGCAAAGCAAAGCAAAGCAAGCAAATCTATCTACAGTTCCTTTTTTCCCAATCAAATCCAGTGAAAAATGAATGATGAATAATAACAGAGGCAGAGGTTGAAGAGGCCTTTCCGAGATGACGTTTCAGCCAAAGAAATTTATGGCCAGTTCCATGAATATGAAAATTGCACCGATTTCCTTCATATGTATACCTCCTACGGCAGAGCGCTGCGTATCGATAATTCGAAGTAATATGTTCATGTCGCTTCAGAGGAAGGAAAACAGGAAACAAAAACAAGGACATTCGAGTTTGCAATGTTATTAATCACACGCATGAAATGATGGCGGAGTTTTAAATTCTTTATGAAAAAATGACACCTAATTAAAGCATTCATTAGGAATAATTCATTAATTCAGATATTTCACGCGTCCCTCTCGAAACTTATAAGCGAAGATGCGATGCATTACTACCATAATACGATTCTCCTTGTATTTTTATTATTTACTTACATTTTATCTATTTATTTACTAATTTTTTTTTTTAAATGATTGGTCTCTTCTTTCTGTATTTCTACTTACCTTCTGTTACTTCTTTCTAATGAATACCTTAATATTCTTTGCAAGTTTCTTGTTCCATATGAATAAGGTTCATCTTCTGAATAATAATAATAATAATAATAATAATAATAATAATAATAATAATAATAATAATAATAATAATAATAATAATAATAATAATAATAATAATAATAATGAGAATCACTTTGACAATGTTTTGATAAGAATAATTTAATTTTACATTTCACGTGAACAAACCTCTCTCGTTTATCAATAATATCTCTATTCATTTTCAGGTTTTTCCATTTTATTACTGAGTCTAAACCTCAATCGCAGTGTCAATTTCCCCCTCCCCCTACCAAAAGTTATCTGAGTAACTCCAAACCCGTAGGGGGGTAGTGCCGTCAGTGCGCCTCATGCGGCGCACTGTAGACATTACTTAAAGGCTTTTGCATCGTCCCTTCCATGGCCCCTAGCTGCAACCTCGTTCGTTCCTTTTATTGTACCTCCGTTCATATTCTCTTTCTTCCATCTGACTTTCTTCAGCCTCATCCTGTCAATTGTTTTATAGTGCAACTGGTAAAGGTTTTCCGCCTGTTACACCTTTCAAACCTTTTTCCTCTCAATTTCCATTTCAGCGCTGAATGACCTCATAGTTCCCAGCGCTTGATCTTTGACCTAAATTTTATATTCCATTTTATTCTAATCTATTTTAAGTAATTCCATGAGACTCTTCTTAATTAAGAAGATTTTAGTACCTGAAACTTTGGCGGGATGGGAAGCCATCTCACCTGAGCAAGTGAGTGTGTACCTGTCTCTCACCTTCCCCCAGTTAGTTAATTCGTGACCCCTTCCACCTTCCGCTTCTCTGTTTGCCCTCCGCTTCTCAGGTCAGCTCTCGCCTTAGCTGGAACAGGTACTCATTTGAACACACCCCAGATTAATGTTGCGTGAGGTATATATATATATATATATATATATATATATATATATATATATATATATATATATATATATATATATATATATATAACTCCATAAAATACATTTATTGCAACGTTTCAAAACACAAAGGTTTCATTTTCAAGCTATTAAGATAAAAAACAATAAAGTTAACATTAAAAGCGCTAAAATACAAATACAGGACATAATACATCATATATAGCAAAATTCAAAAGTAGTTGTGGCAGGACCAACCATCAAGAGAGGAAGGAAGGACGAAAGTCAGAAGGAACAAACCAGAGAGACAAAAGGCAACAGCTCACGTAAGGTAAAGAGTTGTCGAGGAAGACTGTGTGCTCAATTGGGGAACAAGTTGTTTAATAAACAAGGATTCCTGGATTGTCAGTAGTTTGCCATTCGGTGCCCGTCCCAATATTTCAAAATCTTTGTAATGTATGTTGTGTTTGCATTTATTGGCGTGTTGCCTGATGTTGGAAAATTCAGGACTAGCAAGTTTGCTACCAGTTCGATAGCTAACGCCCTTATGGGAATCAATTCTGACCCTTAGTAACCTCTGTGTGGATCCCACCACACTTTATCAATTATCACAGGTATGTTTTTTAACTTCTTAACAACGTTTTTATTCCAAAAGTCTCCGTACCTAATGTGCCTAAACTTCCGTTTTATACAAATGTACCTTTGATCCATGACCAAAATTTCTATGATGTACTTAGAAAACTCATATCTAATTATATACCAGCTATTAAATTTAATATCATCCCGACAAATCCACTTACCTTGGGTAGTTTGTTTAAATTTAAAGATAAACTTGACCCTTTGATGACCTCATGTGTTGTGTACAAGTTCAGCTGCCCTAGATGTAATCTGGGGACCTACGTGGGATCCACACAGAGGTTACTAAGGGTCAGAATTGATTGCCATAAGGGCGTTAGCTATCGAACTGGTAGCAAACTTGCTAGTCCTGAATTTTCCAACATCAGGCAGCACGCCAATAAATGCAAACACAACATACAATACAAAGATTTTGAAATATTGGGACGGGCACCGAATGGCAAACTACTGACAATCCAGGAATCCTTGTTTATTAAACAACTTGTTCCCCAATTGAACACACAGTCTTCCTCGACAACTCTTGACCTCATGTGAGCTGTTGCCTTTTGTCGTCTCCGGTTTGTTCCTTCTGACTTTCGTCCTTCCTTCCTCTCTTGATGGTTGGTCCTGCTACAACTACTTTTGAATTTTGCTATATATATACTGTATTATGTCCTGTATTTGTATTTTAGCACTTTTAATGTTAACTTTATTGCTTTTTATCTTTATAGCTTGAAAATGAAACCTTTGTGTTTTGAAACGTTGCAATAAATGTATTTTATGGACCACCTGAGATGTACTTCCTCCTTCACCCGTCTTCTATATATATATAGACAGATACATATCACCAATTCGTGGGATAACTCTAATATGCCGTAGTAAAAAGTCTTGTCACAGTTAATTCAACAATAACGAACAAAGCAACTAATAAATACGGCAGAAGTAAAAAATGAGAATAATAAATTGAAAGACGGGATAGCGTAAAGAAACCAAGACGCGATGAGAGAGAGAGAGAGAGAGAGAGAGAGAGAGAGAGAGAGAGAGAGAGAGAGAGAGAGAGAACCACATATTTTCAAAAGCAAACAAAAAGGGTAAAACATGACCTTATGAAAGGTTCTCCATCTAAGTGAGGGAAGGAAGTCAGGATTAAAGGACTCTGCTAAAAGTGGATGGTTTACGAGTTTCTGATGTCGTGTCCTCAGGTCCTGGGGGGAATGAAGGAAGGCCTAGGATACGGAGGACTGCGTATAGTCTCTCCTGAAGAGGTCCTAAAGACCCTTTATGAGGGTTATGGAAAGGGGGAACTTAAGTCTTTATGAGGTGATGGACGAAAGTTCTCAACAATGGGGAATTCGGTTCTTGGGCTTCGAAGGAAATTGCACAGCTGAGTCGAAATCAACTTATATATCTCTTTCAGTGGCTGATAGACATATTATTATTATTATTATTATTATTATTATTATTATTATTATTATTATTATTATTATTGATGAAGAAATCCACAGTAAATATATATTATAAACATATATTTACACTTGCACCAATGTGGATTTCTTCACCATCTAAGTGACTCATGTTATTATGAGATTTTTATGGATTGTTATTATTATTATTATTATTATTATTATTATTATTATTATTATTATTATTATTATTATTATTATTATTACAACATCTCTTTCATCTGAGGCCTTTCAGTTTGTCTATGCACGAAGAATAAATATGCATGTGGGGGGGGGGGGGTTTCTTGGAAAAATGGAAGTAATAGAGAATTTTAAGAGATGAGTGTCATGGATATGATCGTTCATACATAAATCATAATATTGTTCCAAGACTTCACGAAATCTCATGTTGTGTCTAACAAGCGTAAAACAACACAGGCAACACTAGGCTAGTTCCAGAGAGAGAGAGAGAGAGAGAGAGAGAGAGAGAGAGAGAGAAAGAGAGAGAGAGAGAGAGAGAATGTTGTTTGATACCATAAAAACACTTTCCACTTTTACTGGCATTTTTAACCACATTCTCTTTGCGGACAGAATTCTCGTTTCATCCAAATTCCTGATTCCGTAAACGACGAAATTAGGAAGAAGAATTAGCGAGAATAAAAGAGCGCCGCTTTTCTCTAACTCCCTCATAAATCATCCTTTATTACCCTTTCGGGACACACTTTTATTTATTCCCTTAATGTAAAAGGAAGCTCCATTTACACGGGAGATGAAGAGGCAGGAAATTGTCTCGTGAAAAATTCTTCCATTTTGCTATCGCTCATCGCTGGCTGTGGCGTTTTAACGAACGGTATTTGGTTAAATTCCTTTTTTTAATGAATTTTTCAAATTTATAAGATTTTTATTTTTTTCCAACAAATTAATCTTTTTCAATATCCAAAGAAAAATATTGTCCGACAAGTTCAAATTGGCATTAGGTTTACTATATAATACTAACTGATATAAACTCACTTTTATGGTGATTATTCCATGATATTCTCTTTGGCGAATGAAGGAGTGTTCATATAAATCGGAAAATTATGTCTTGGTGTCAAAAGACTTCAGTTCCTCACTTCATTCGTCTGTGTGGATGTCAAAAGGCAGCAACAAACATCACATCACTTTGGAATGAGTTCTTGGATTGCCACAAAAAAAAAAAAAAAAAAAAAAATCAGAGCGAAAACCATAGAAATATCACGAATTCTACTGTGATATCATAGAACAGAATATAGAATTAAGGCCAAAAGCCAAGCGTTGGGACCTATGAGGTCATTCGGCGCTGAAACGGATATTGACAGTGAAAAGGTTGGAAATGTGTAACGGGAGGAAAACTTTGTGCAGTTGCAATTTGAAACGGTTGTTTTCAGAGGGTTGAGGAAAGTAAGACGAAAGAGAATATGAGGGGAAGTACAGTAAAAGGAATGAAAGGGGTTGCAACTAGGGGCTCAAGGGACGCCGCAAAGAACCTTAAGTAATGCCTACAGTGCACCGCGTGAGGTGCACTGACGGCGCTACCCCCCCTTACAGGGATTACTATTATAGTATGATGCTCCTGATTAGTTTCTTGATTAGAGCGTTCATGTCATTTTGGTTTCAGTTGATACAGTCTCAGAGAGCAAGAGGTTTTCTGAGAACGAAATTCTCACGCGGGCTAGAATGTGTATGATTGTTCTCGCTTCAAAACCCGACTTGAAAACTGATGTCCTTCGGCAGTTTTCAGAGACATTTTGGCCCAAGAGAAGTCTGTGTTTGAAGACAGCCTTAACTTTGAAGTCTCGAGAGCAAAGTGGGCGTCTGTTGTCTGTGTTTATTCGAAAAAGTCAAAGGATTATGTTGGATAAGATAAAATGACACAGCTTCATTTTTGTAGCACGGGGGAAACATGTAACAGTTTTGAAGAAGTTGGAGAGGTTGTGCATTAACACAAGGGTAATGGGCGTGATGAAGGCCTGTAGAGATGTTGAAGGAATTATACTTTTAGTTTCCTGTAAAAGAAAACTATTGAGATGGCTTTGTCTGTCCGTCCGCATTTTTCTGTCCGCATTTTTTCTGTACGCCCTCAGATCTTAAAAATCACTGAGGCTAGAGGGCTGCAAATTGGTATGTTGATCATCCACTACATAAAACAAGGCATATCGTTAATGCTGTACAAACAAGAGGTCAAGTATTTGACTGTGTGACTCAAAGTTTTACTTTAACAAAGCCTAATAAATACATTATTAACGATAAAACAACCCTTTCAAAGTCGTTCTTGTGAGTGAAGGAGAATTTTAGTCTTATATAGTATGAGAAAGCTTTCAGAATTCTACGTTCATCTTTCTGGAGCTAAATTCTCAGTTCCAGTGTATTTCTCTCTCAGAGAAACGAAGCACAATAACTCTTCTGATGGCGAACAGAGGACCACTCCACCTCCTGCATTCACACTCGACAACAACAAATATTTGACAAGAGACTAAAAGAGTGGATAGGAATCTTGCTCAAATTTTGCACGAGTACTTGAACATAGAAATTGCAACCTAGATTAGCAATGAACATATCTTCATTAAAAGTAATACAAAAATAACTTGAAATAATTCTGTCTGTGAATAATTACGTGTCCTAACTACGCCCAATTTACCCGAGACCTGAAAGATAAATAATTCATTAAAAGCAAACAGGAATTGATAGTACTGACAGAGAAGCGTGGGGGGGAAAGGGCGCGCATTGGGAAGGCAAACGCTCCTTTCTTCATCTTAGACCAATAATCTCATCATGTTCCTCTAAAGCCTGACACTGTTGATAGGAAAATATTCATAAAAAAAGTATAGAATCCTGTATTTTGTGAAGGAGACTTAAACACGATTCAGAAAGGTCATCATAAATGGTGAAATATAAACAGATAATTTGGAGTGAAGTCTTATTAGAAAATGTTGGCGTTTTCATCTGATGCTATGAAAAAAATCTTTGTGACAACGGAATCACTATTATTCATTTTTTCCCTTTATTTATGATGTTTTGATCATCTAAGGCCTTTATTTTAATTGAGTGACCTGCAAGAGTAATTTACGGTACTTATCTCGAATGCAGATAAGGAAATCTGATTCATCTTTCGCTTCAAAGGAGGGAATGTTGGGTCCCTCTTCAGACAAGACTTTTCCCCTTGCCTTCAGTGCTCCTCACGTGGTGCACTGTAGGCACTACTTAGCGTTCCTTGCAGCGTCCCTACCATGGCCCCTAGCTGCAACCCTTTAATTCCTTTCACTGTACCTCCATTCATATTCTCTTTCTTCCATTTGACTTTCCTCAACCCTCTCCTAAGAATTGACTCATAATGCAGTTGCAAAAGGTTTTCCCTCCTATTACTTAACCTTTCAAACCTTTTTACTGTCAATCCCTTTCAGCGCTGAATGACCTCATCATAGGTTCCAGCACTTGGCCTTTGGCCTAAATCTTATATTTCAGTTCCAGTTGAAGTTCTGGCAACAATGAACGTGCCACACCTAATGCTATTCTGTTCTGTGCCTTCTCTCGTTTTGCTGTAAGATACAGTCTTATAGATACGAAATACAGGTGAAGACAGGTTTCAGAAAAGGGTTTTGACTCTACCAGGGGTTAGAGGGTGTCCTTACAGTGTTTTCGGCAATGTTTCCATTGATGTCCACTCAGGGTCGTCTCCTGTTCCGTTTAATCTTCACCAGCGTTCAAAGCATAATTAATGCTTCAAATGGCTTTTTATAACTTGTTCTACAAATGCCACTCATGTTTTCATTTCAAAGTTAAGGTCAGCATTTAATCTTATCATGAACCACCTAAAAATGGGCCTAAGGATCTGGGAGCATTACTTCATGGAATTATTGGGTTCAAAGTGATTGCTCTTCATGCTCCTTGTGACAAGTTTCTGATAGAGATTCGCCTCATTCTGATATCCTCGGTTTGGAGATTTCATTATTCATCTGTCTTCAATTATTAGAGACAGACTATTCTACAACTTGAAGTAAACGCCTGTCCCTGATTACGACTTACATGTTTTCAATATTCTTGGTTCTTCTTTTATCTATTACCCTGATGCCTTTGGGTTTTTCTTCTCAAATGTTTTTTTTCTTCTCTTTTAGCATCGCTGGTTTGAAAATCCTGACCCATTTTTCTCCACTTGAGAGAACCCCCAAAATTGTGGGGGCCAAAGCCTAGTGATGTTGATTCCAAATGATAAAAAAATAACTTAAGTGTATAAGAGTTCTATCTATTGATACTTATTGTCACTCTATAGTGATATCAGTTTCGACTTACGGTAATTAAAAAATTAAATATATGTATAGCAATTATATTTGAATACGCAAGTAAACTCCGAACGCAGAACAATAGATTTGGGTTATTGGAAAGACCAAAAATTCTTTGAGTAAAAAAAGTACATCGCATGTTTTGTCAACTTGCCCCCAAAAAATATATCTGGCCTTTATCTCGGTGGAATTAGGTTTATATTTTGCACCTATTTCGCACATGCCTACAAAATTACGATAAGTTGCAAATAATTCACTCCAGAATGGAATGAACAGCTGCACTTAAAGTCAAAAAGCACCAGTGTAAATTCTGACGCTACTTTTTCCCCTAGAGAGAGAGAGAGAGAGAGAGAGAGAGAGAGAGAGAGAGAGAGAGAGAGAGAGAGAGAGAGAGAGAGAGATTTTAATTACCTTCAAATCCTCTGATACGTTTTCATTCTCAACCGATTCCTGAAGGGGAAATCTGACCTTTCACTCAAAACCAGCCTTCGGTCTCTCTCCTGCTAAGGACTTTGCAAACCGGATATCCTACAAGTCAGCCTCTCTCATGTTTCCCAAAGGACGTTTGAAGTCCAAAGGCGATAAAAGTCCACTTGGAGATAATCTCTCGAGAGTCTTTTATTCACAGTTCACAATGCTTAATTCTCTAAAGTGCCAATGAGGGTCTCGACGGTAAATTGCAAAAGAAGATTCTAATTCGTTTTCTTTATGTAATGTGGAATGGAGGTGGATAGTATACACGACTTCCCTCTCGTCTTTTCCTATAAGCTTCTTCCTCCTCTTCCTCTCTTTCTGTCTTTATTTAAAACTATCCATCGCTGCGAAATATGAGATTAATATATAAAATTGATATTTATTGGCTATTTTCAAACCTCAAGAAGGGAGAAAGAGAATCAATACAATTCATCATAGATGAAACGAACAGAATATCTCTCTCTCTCTCTCTCTCTCTCTCTCTCTCTCTCTCTCTCTCTCTCTCTCTCTCTCTCTCTCTCAATAGACGGATAGATATATAGACAGGTTGATAATGAATTTCGTAGAAGCTCAGAAAAGTCTTCAGGACTTTAAGTGGAGCGTAACCTCAAGTTCAGCGGTAAATAACGTCGATGGATTACACTCTGTTATACTACCATGTTAAATGTAATCATCGATTACATTTCAAGGTTTGAAAGAACAAATTACCTTTATTAGCAGTTAAGTCATTCCCTCCTCTCTTTCTCCTGATATAAATGTTAAGGTTAATTAGTCAATCAGCAACCCATAATCTGTTAATATCTTCTTGGTGACATCAAAGAGACGCCTCCATTTGTTCCTCAATTAATAGATTCTGATGCCTTGAAATAAGTAGACATAATTCTCATTTAAATATTCAAGAGTAACTTTTTTCTTAACTGCTAAACACAAAGTATGAAATGACATTTAATATTTTCCTATCATGTACAGTATATTACCATTACCATTTCCCTTGCTCCCATAAATACCATAATGGAATGTACCTTTTCCCATGAACCTTCCGGTTCAGGTCAAAGTGAAATTGAATCTGTTTTGGTTACAAATCTAAGATGGAAATTCTGGCTGAGGCTGCGTCAGAAATACCTGGGGTCTTCCGTCATAAAGATATGGAAATATATTTTCTTGTAATTTAATTTTTAAGTGTCATTGGAAAGGAAATGTCATTAATTACTCAGGGAAAAATCGCTGTAATGCTTCCTCCATTGACACAGAATCCCAAAAGGAAGACAAAAGGGTAAGGGCAGAGCTAAGGTAAGAACATAGGTAAGGGTAGGGGCAAAGGTGAGGGCAAGGTAAGAGTAAGGGTCAAGTTAAGGTACAGGTAAGGATAAGGGTAAGGCTAGGTAAGGGAATGAATAAGAGTATGGTTAAGGTTAAAGGTAACATTATAGTTAAGGATAAGAACAAGCTTAAGATTAAGGTAAAAGCTAAGGGCAAGTCAATGTTACGGGCAAGGGTAAGGAGAATGTAAGAATAAGAGCAAGGGTAAGGGCAAGGGAAATGTTAAGGGCAAGGGAAATAGTAGAGGAAAGGGTAAGGGCAAGGGCAAGAGTAACGGCAAGGGAAATGGTAAAGGAAAGGTATAGGGGAAGGGAATGGTAAAGGAAAGGGCAAGGGCAAGGGAAATGGTAAGGGCAAGAGTAAGGGCAATGGAAATGGTAAAGGAAAGGTTTAGGGCAAGGGAAGGGTAAAGGCAAGGGAAATGGTAAAGGAAAAGGTAAGGGCAAGGGAAATGGTAAAGGAAAAGGTAAGGGCAAGAGTAACGGCAAGGGAAATGGTAAAGGAAAGGTCTAGGGCAAGGAATGGTAAAGGAAAGGGTAAGGGCAAGGGAAATGGTAAAGGAAAAGTTAAGGGAAAGGGTAAGGGATGGAGGAACGGGACCAGAAAGTACCCATCCATTCTCCCTCCTTCACCGTGACATTCACACGAGGACCTCTCTCTCTCTCTCTCTCTCTCTCTCTCTCTCTCTCTCTCTCTCTCTCAAGTTATATTTCTGTCAACTGTTTCAGTGCGACCGTCTCCTTATGCTCAAGGTCGCGCTTATTGTATGTTTGTTAATCATTACAATAATATGTACAATAATATACGTTCGTCCTTTGTTACTTATAAGATAAAAACAGTTATCGCTCTTTTATCAAAATTGATTTATATACCACAATAATCATGTCATCAAATTCGATACCGTATTGAGTGAAAGTTAATTCAAATACTGAACTTCCATTCAACCGCATTTTTCCCCCAACACAAACAACCGAACGCCAATTGTGAAACGTTCATTCATTCAAAAAAATGTTATTCATTCATTCACATAAAAGGCGAATGGTGCAGAATTTAATGGCAACTGACTTTCACAAATCATTTCGTTCTCATGCAGTGGTCTTTTGCCTCATTCAGGGTTTAAAAACAAAATATGTAAATACATAAATGAATCAGTTTTCACCGCAATCCTAATTTAGGGACAGTGGGACTTTGCATACTATCATTTGAATATAATAATAAATACAGTTATGCATCAATTCTGATTCAATAATCATAATTAATGCTTATATTTCAACACAAAGGCTCAGTTAATGAAGGCTTCGATATATTATCAAGTATTTTAATCAATTTCTGATATATATTTATTAGATGATTTTCTTTTTGACTGCCGCTATCAGGGTTTTTTCCCACTCTTTTAACAAACCCATTACTGCTGTTTCCTATTTTTCATAATTTTTTATTTAAGTAATTTTAATAGATGATACAAAAGGTTTTAGAAATAGTATACGATACAAAAAGTATCATTGCTCCCAAAGGTATTAGAATTGAATAATGTATTTTAATATATATGATACTGTATATATACGTATATATATGTATATATATATATATATATATATATATATATATATATATATATATATATATATACCGTATATATATATATATATATATATATATATATATATATATATATATATATATATATATATATATATATATATATATATATATATATATATATATATATATTACAGAAAACAAAGACTCTTTCAGTTACTAAATACTTTAAGCAACTGAACAAAAATAACAGTGTTCATGAGATGTTATTATTCAAACACTGTTTCATTTTTGTTATTCTGTTCTGCTCTGACTCCCATAACGGTGTTACTTCAATAAAAGACACCATATAACTCCATAAACATTCATGCAAACTTTATCTTTGGTCAGGATTTCATTCATACATACATATGAATATATATGTGTATATATATATACATGTGTGTATATATATATATATATATATATATATATATATATATATATATATATATATATATATATATATATATATATATATATATATATATGCGAAATTATCACTTACCTTACATGTCACTAAGGCCAAGAAAGGCATATAATATACATATTTCCCGGGCTATCCGTCATTACAATGCCTGGAATAATATTATTCCCTGATGATATTCCAAGCGATTCCCAATATGTCAGAATGAATTATACATTTCACCAGCGGGAAGAAATTCGCCACAGTTTGAAAATCATTTCGACCAGAAAAAATATTGTGGGAATTTTTATATTTCTCTTTGTGCCTAGCAAATTGAAACTGAAATGAAATTTCCCCTGATTACATGGATTTCGATATTAATTATGTTAATCCTTTATTCTCTCATTGCCTGTATGTATATATGTATACACACACACACACACACACACACACACACATACATATATATATATGTATATATATATATATATATATATATATATATATGTGTGTGTGTGTGTGTGTGTGTGTGTGTGTATTATATATATATATATATATATATATATATATATATATATATATATATATATATATATATATATATATATGTAATTATTCCTCCAAAATCCTAATTTCCATTTATCCTCAGAATATTACTCTTACTCCTCCAGCAAAGACTTTCAGATTCCCACTGGAATCTGCAGTTCCTCTTCATTACCGCAATCAGTCATAATGTATCATCTGCAAACATCAATCATTAAACAGTCCATTCATTATTCACTGATATATCAAACACCTTTGGATCTACATCCACAATGAGACTGGACAACCTTGGAGACATACCTCTTCTTTTTTTCAAGCTTACTTTTACAGCAAACCAGTCACTCTCCCGTCTACATGTTCTATCATTCACTTTCCTTGTTGCATAACTTTTAACCATCCTTATAGCCTCTCTACCGACTGTACCATAAGATTTTATTAGGAGTAAATTTAAAGCATAAAGCTTTTTTCTTTGACTTGTTTCCCACCTACTTTTATAGCAAACCAATCACTCTCCCGCATTTAAGTAGAGTGCGTGGTAGAAAACTTAATTCTTATTTTTCTCATAACTTTTAACACCATTATTTATTGCCCCTCTATTGACTTTACAGTGTGATTAAATTGCGTCTAAACTTTTCATATAAATAATTTATTAAAGTATTTGATTCATACAATCTTCATTCTGTACTTTCTCAATCAGACTCTTACCATACACCTTATCAAAAACAGAAGTCTAACCACATCTTCATAAAGAATGGCCTCACGGTAGAGTATATTCGACAATGAAGTTGAGCAGAGAATGGAAAGATGCTGTCTTGAAGCCTTTCTCTTCGTTGTTATTCCTGTAACGGGAATATTTCGCTGTTTATTGCTGGTCCTTAGAATAAGCACAAGTCCGAATTACCTTCGGATAACCTCCGTTATTCCTTTCACCTGTAATTCCTTTTAGCTTTCGCTTCGTCGTAAAATGCTGTGGATATGTTGCAGATGCAGGGGATGGCTGTATAATAACATATCAGGTTGTTTTGCCTTTGTGTTTTGCCTCTTGTGAATATATTAACTGCAATTCTTTATGCTTGTTGGAGATTACAGTTTATATATATACATACATATATATACATATGTATATCTATCTATCTATCTATTATATTATATTATATGAATATTCAATGTGTATGTACGTATGTATATGTGCATGTCTTTCCGTTCATCAGGATTCTGATATTCTTCAAGAGGCAAAATAGTTGATTACACCTACTCCTTTGCCTTATGCTAAATATCACTGAGAAAATCAGAACATCCATTTTTAATTCCTAATCCGGATCAACATCCATTGAAGAACGCATACTCCCCAGAGACCTCCTTTTCAGGAATAGCTAATGAATAATGAAAAGCGAGTGAACAAGACTTTCTTAATAATCAATTCCCGTCCCACTGAATTATTAATTTAAATCACAAGAGGGTTTCTCTTTTGTGTCTCGGAAACCGTCGTATTAAAAACTTTTTTGGTCAACTTTATCTATTATTCGGGAGACATTGCGTCGTGTCTTAAGAATTTTGAAAGGAGAGCTTTCAGAAATCTTCACCCGTTTCCTTCCTATGAGGGTTTTTGGAGGGACGATGCTGGTGCTTATTATGTTTATTTATTATTATAAAATCATCCAGCATGGGATTTTATTAAATATATTTAGTATCGACTAGTCTGCTCATTTAGTTTTGTAATTGAGAAGTCGAATTGAAGACAGCTTACCATATCCAAATAGTAAGGATTTGCACGCTGTAGAATCTTTACTTTCTTAACTTCATTAATTTGCTAATTTGTCTGTTTTCTAATAACTGGTCTCCTCTTTCTGTATTTCCCTTTACCTTCTGTTGCTTCTTTCGAATGAACATAACAATATTCTTTGGAAACTTGAATTTCAAGCCAATGGCCCATGTAGTGGGCTTGTTCCATATGATTAGGGTTCATTTTCTGCATAATAATAATAATAATAATAATAATAATAATAATAATAATAATAATAATAATAATAATAATAATAATAAAAATAACTATTTTCCAAGAAATAAATCATATATAAAATATTACAAAGGTCCGATAAAAGACTTATCTTAAAACGATATACCAAGAGACTCGCGGCTTCCTGAAGCCTGCAACTTGTAGTACGAACTTCCGCAGGAAGGTAAATAAAAAAAAAAAAAAAGAATTTGTCACATTCTTTTTGAAGCGAAGAACGATCTTGTGTGGTGTCTCCTTGAAGAGATTTTTCGCCTTAACTTTTATAAAGACTTTTCCCAGTAATTTTTGGAGCAGCCTCAATATTCTTTTTCGGGGAGGTTATAGCAAGTTTTGGAGCTACACCAGAAAGGACCTCCAGGAAAAGAGGAGGTTTTACTTTTGAGAGGAAAATATTTGCAGAGAAACCGTCACTCTGTCGCACCCGTTGGTTCCTTTCCATCATTTTTCGCTTCTCTGGAAATTGTAGACATTCAGTATTTTTTTAGTTATAGATATCGATATCAAGCTATTGTTCCATGTTCCCCGTAGGCGGGTAGTGCTGTCAGTGCACCTCATATGGTGCACTTTAGGCATTATACACTTAAGGTTCTTTGCAGCGTCCCTTCAGCCCCTAGCCGCAACCTTTTTCATTCCTTTTACTGTACCTCAGTTCTTATTCCCTTTCTTCCATTTTGCTTTCCACTCTCTCCTAACAATTGTTTCATAGTGTAACTGTGCAAGGTTTTCCTCCTATTGTACCACTGTGACCTTCTTAACTCGCAATTTCCCTTTCAGCACTGAATGACCTCATAGGTCCCAACGCTTGGCCTTTGGCCTAAATTCTATATTCTATTGCATTTCTATAGATCCCCTGAAAACTGTGTAAAGATTCCTAAGCTTTTCATTTACTGATACACCAAACTTTGATTTGTAAACAATGTAGATGGAGTAATGATCAAAATAATATGTGTAAAAGGAGTAGAAGGCAGTGAATGGGTTGGAAAAAAATGGGTCTTTAAATGTCTTTAATGAACAGTGGAAGGGACAGGAAAGAAAGCAGATGTTTGTAGGACACCGTTCGAGGAGGGTAAAAGTGGAGATATATTATCAACCACAGCAGAAACACATTGGTGGGATAAGAAGGCCCATTAATGTGCTCAGCAAACTTGGAATAAATCGTATATCTATACGCATATGAAGCATTAAATGAATTAATACAAACATTATAATGAAACTGAAAATTTTGTTTCAACTAATTAAATCTACTAAAGGATTCAATCTTATACAAATCTGCCGAAATAATCTTTAACAGTTATCAAATACATATTCATACATTGGCTTCAGTTTGTTATGGTACACATTTCTTCTGGACCAACGGCCATCAAGCTTTTGAACCCAGATTTCCATTGCTGAACGAATGACATCCATTCGGCGAAAGGATTCAAATGTTAATGTGACTAAATTATTATTATTATTATTTATTTTTTTTTGAGTGGGGGGGGGAGTCTATCACAGTCATCCTATTCGACCGGGTGGTTTTTATAATGTGGGGTTCAGGGTTGCATCCTGCCTCCTTAAGAGTCCATCACTTTTCTCACTATGTGCGCTGTTCCTAGTAGCACACTCTTCTGCATGAGTCCTGGAGCTACTTCGGTATCTAGTTTTTCCAGATTCTTTCTCAGGGATCTTGGGATCGTGCCTAATGTTCCTATGATTATGGGTACAATTTCCACTGGCATATTCCTTATTATTATTATTATTATTATTATTATTATTATTTCAGTAGATGAAACCTATTCAGATGGAACAAGCCCACCAAAGGAGCCATTGCCTTGAAATTTAAGCTTCCAAAGAATGTTGGTTTCAACCTCCCACCGTAGACCCCACCCACACTGCAGCAGTAACTGATCATGATACAGAGCCAGTGATTTTTCATCGCCCCGGGGAAGACGCGAACCCGCGACATCTGGGTGGCATTCCACGATACTAACCACTACATCAGCGGACCAGTTCAAAACGAAGTTCCATTCACTCATTTGCTAATATACGATTTAATTTAGAGTACATCATTAGTCTTAATTCCATACATTTAATTAGCAATTTATAATAAAGCGAACGAAAGCGGATACACGATTCTAAGTTGAAATACACAAGCTAGCCTTTATTATTCCATTCATTTGCTTAACGATTTATAATTAATTAAACGAAAGTTCAATAATAAGCAAGAGTTTGAAAACGAACCAGATAGAGAGAGGAAGTGACTGAAGAGGAGAACGTTTATTCAGAAGGGCTGACTGAGGCGTCTCTTGTGGAGACACAACTGAATCTGCTCTTAATGAGGTGGAATGCAAAGGGCGGGGTCGTTCGTTCACGGCTCATTAGGGACTGTTTGCTTTTGCTGGGAGAGAAGAGTAAACTCTCTCTCTCTCTCTCTTTTACTCCATCTCTGTTTTATTTTCTTTTTTCTCTCCCCCCTCTCTCTCTATCTCTCTCTGTCTTACATTCTCTGTCTGTCTGTCTGTCTGTCTGTCTCTCTTTCTTTCTCCCCCGCCTTCTCT
>JANJGK010003191.1:15000-25000 GCA_039081455.1 Macrobrachium rosenbergii | reverse complement strand
TGTTTTGACGGGGTGCTCTTGCTTTCAACTGTGCAATGCGAGCTAAATGGGCACTGCATCGTTCGAGCCATGCATGATGACGTTCAGAACAGCTGGGGCCCTTGGGTGTTGGAGGTTCCCTTTTTTTCAGTTTCCTCAGACAGCTTTTTTTTATGCATCCTACTACAAATGGCGCAGATTGCAGAGCCTCTGCAACGTTACTGGTGGTGACCTTAACACTTACATCTGTAGCACATGAGAGGCCCTGGCGTGTATTCCTCAGTGGGGGAGTATCCCCATATTTCTAAGCCATACTTGGCTTAGGACAGGTCCTCTGAAGGTGGACAAGGATCTTCCATGAAAGTGCTTTGTATTTGGCTAAGCACCTCTCGGCGTTTACAATATGACGGAGCTCCAGCAGAAAGTCCACAGGGAGCTCTATTGGGTAATTACTGATGATAGCCTCTGTTTAACTTCTCACTGAGATTTAGTAACTGGAATACCACGTTGGTCTTCAAGAGGTCGACAGAAGCTCGGTCTTTTATAATGACGGTGAATTCTCCTCTGTGATTTGGCCGAGCAGAGATGCTGATATCAGGGATTTTCTTCTGAAGAGCCACTACCCAGCATATGAGGTCCGTCCTTCAGCAGGAAGGCTCGAAACTTCGGCAATGGAGGGTTCTCATTTGCGTCGGAGACTGCAGGGAGGGAGGGGTAATGGCTGAGGGGGAGGAGGAGGGTGAGGAGGAGGAGGACGCAGGTTCAAGGACACCAGAGGACTAGGAGGACGTAGTAGGTAGAAGGAGAAGGTAGGTGACGAAGGGAAGATGGGTGGGATGGTTGTTCAGGCGTTGCCTGGTCGCTACCGGATCTTTTCTTCTTATGTCGAGTCATGGTGTCCACTTCACTATCACAAAGATAAACATTCCCAACTGTCGAGGAAATTTAAAAATCTGCTAATGGGAATGATTAGCCGTGAAACTGCCGAAGCAGTATAGGAATTAGCACTAACCAGTGGTGGGTCTTATTACATAAGACAATTTATTTACAAAACTTTCACACAGGTCAATAGCTCGTGCGAGCCGCAGTTTGGCTCACCGACGTCTGACAGGTCGAGAAAGGGATTAAATTCAAGCATCTGTGTTTGTTCACAGACAGAAATATACAGACGAACTGATACAGAACATTTGACTGACGATCATGCATATATGGTTGGAAAGCTGGCACAACAATACATCCAATGGTAATAATATACAGATCGTGACAATAATGACAATGGAGATGTATGCACAAAAGACGTACGAGAGAAGCTGTGTTTCTGTCGACCGCATGTTTTCTCTTCGCGGGTTAGTCATCGCGGGATAAAGGAGATTCTGGTTGTGCGTGTGTGTAGCCCCGCACATGTGGGCTCTACAATATATTTTAAGATGACTGTTTAATTAACTTTGAAAAATTCCTGAGAAATTCCCTTATAAAACAATTCACGTACTCTTATTGCAATGTTACCTCTAATTTAGTTCAAGTTCCCCCACGAAATAAATCCACTGTAGAATACAAAAGAAAATAACAAACCAACAAACAGCAGTATTATGTCGATGTGATAAGTTTAGGTGGTCAGACACAACGCTCTCGCACGTACGAGCACCAGAGGAAAGTTTCCCCAAAAGAACTTTTGTGGCGGAGTTTTTGTCAGGACTAATCTGCAGAAGGCCTCCTCTATTTAAGCTAGGGAACACCCCTAGGGGGTTACTGCCGTCAGTGCACCTCACGCGATGCAATGTAGGCATTACTTAAGGGCCTTTGCAGCGTTCCTTCAGCCCCTAGCTGTAACCCCTGTTATTCATTTTACTGTACCTCCGTTCATATCCTCTTTCTTCCATCTAGGTAGCCAATCTCTCCTAACAACTGATTCATGGTGTCCTCCTGTTACACCTTTAAAACCTTCTTACCCTCAGTTTCTTTTTCAGCACTGAATGACCTCACAGGTCCCAGCACCTGGTCTTTGGCCTAAATTCTAAATTCTATTCTACGCCAGGTAACAGCAACAGCAGAAAATGGGAGGAGCAACAGACACAGAGTAAATCGCAGACTGACGAGGATTTTGCTTCCGGAAAAATTCCCAGTTCATTTTTAGACCTCGTTTCCGAAATGTTCCTTCCGGGTAAGCAAGGAAAAGACAGATTTCCCTTTTGTGGCTTTTTCAAAATAATTATTCTGTTTCTGCGTCGTCATATGGGATTGTGTAAACACAGTTTCCTTTTCTGCTGCGGATGAAACGAACTGATTTTTCCAGAATGAAAATTATATAAGTTGGAAATTGTTATGTTCATTTTCATCAAACGAGCAACGCATTACAACTCTCATACAATTTTCCTTTTTTAAATAATTTACTTACATTTTTGTCTATTAATTTGCTAATTTATTTCTTTTAATAAGTGATCTTTTCTTTCTTTAACTTTTATTAATTCTTTGTTAAGCTTGGCTTTCAAGTCAGTGGCCCTGTGGTGACACTCTTTCACATGAATTGGGTTCATCTTCTCAGGAATAATAATAATAATAATAATAATAATAATAATAATAATAATAATAATAATAATAATAATAATATATACAATATTTAGCTGTAGTTTTCTTTTTGCATTTGTTCTGGGTTTTAAATACATACTATTCATAGAAAATTGCTGCTTTTAGATTGTAATTGCAAAGCATGAATTTAAAAATATTCAGTATTCAAAAGAGCATTTATACAATAAGTGAAAAATGCATGGCAGGTGTATGAAAGCTGCAGAGGTGCGATAAAGAAGCCTTTGACCTACAAGGGCACTGAACTGTTGTCATCAAAACTATTATGTGGGGTTGCAAATCTGCCTTTTTATTAATTTAGAGAATATTTGAAGTGTAGAGTCGGTCAAGACTCAGAAACATGGCATTTTTATCTTATTTCACAAAATCCTAGATAATATAAGCAATTTCAATCTCTGTGTTATGCACACTTTTATCAAGGATCGCGTTTTTCTCCCCAACTTTTAATCGTTCGTCTTCCGCCTGAATTTACGTCTACGCTCTGTGGCTCCCAAACAACAATTAGTATGCTTTTATAAATCAGCCTTTACCCTTTTCCAAGATTATCGTGTTAGATTTCAAGTAATTACCAACTTCTGCAATTCTGGTGGGATTTGTAGGACACAAGTAGGACTTAAAATTCCCTCCCCCCCCACTCTCTCTCTCTCTCTCTCTCTCTCTCTCTCCTCGGAGGAATTCGGCATTGTGGGGTCATTTTGGCAAGGCCACAATTGCTTCCGCTATGCAAAGTCAGATTCACCGCGAGAGTCATAAGGGGAATGGTCGCTCAATCGTTGTAAAGTCATCATTGTTTTCGTGGTCAGTCGGAGCTCCTCTTGTTTTCATGCTGGTTTTAGTCTTTAGTTGTGTGTAGGTGTGTTTGTCTGTGTGTGTGTGTGTGTGAGAGAGAGAGAGAGTGTGTTTTGTATGAGATGGACTGACAGACAGATAGACAGAACAATGTAAGACTGATGTTTCATTTTAATTTATGATCAAATGTGTCATGGTGCTTAATTGTATATAATTTTTTTTGTATGCGTATGAGAGAGAGAGAGAGAGAGAGAGAGAGAGAGAGAGAGAGAGAGAGAGAGAGAGAGAGAGAGAGAGAGAGAGAGAGAGGTGGGGGACAGATAGACAGACTGAGAGAGAAAATGTTTCTTTTTAGTTTGTGATAGGTTTGATATGTTTAAGTGTTATTTTACAATCTTTATTGCGCGTGTGTGTAGTGTGTGTGTGTGTGTGTGTGTGTGTGTGTGAGAGAGAGAGAGAGAGAGAGAGAGAGAGAGAGTGAGAGAGAGAGAGAGAGAGACGATGCAATAATGATATGGTAATATGTATCTAATGCTCTAATAACAAGATTTCAAGGAGAAAAGGTATATAGTACACCTGTGCTATTGAAACAATCCAAGAGAAATAACAATAATATTGTTTGTTCCATTGTCAGTCAAGATTCCAGCGTCACTGGGATTATGGTTAATTGATTGGCTGTTATCTTCTCTCTGTTTTCCTTTCTTTCGCATTTAAACATTTCAGGTTGATGAAGATTGCTAATCAAGTTAATAAGCTTTTAGTGTGTTAATAATAATAATAATAATAATAATAATAATAATAATAATAATAATAATAATAATAATAATAATGTACCTCGAATATAATCTAAGAATATCTTAAATAATTGCTTCAAGGATTCTATGTCAGAGGTGGAAATTTCCCTGAATAATTACGTTTCCTTTCCCAACATATTTCCGTTACATAAATATATTTCTATATATTTATCATGGCAGTTCCCAGGTATTTTTGATGTATCCTTAATGAGAATTTCATTCGTAGTCAGATTTATAACCAACACATATTCAATTTCACTTTGACCAGAACTGGAAGACTGATGGGGAAATGGTACGTCCCATTATGGTATTTATGGAGGCGAGAGAAATCGAAGTTGAATAATCATGGCAGGAAAATGGACAATGTCATGTCACACTTTATGTTAGCAATTAAGAACAAGCCACTCTTGAAAATTTAGATGGGAATTACGCTGAATTATTTCAAGGCGTCAGAGTTTATGAAGGAATATGTGAAAACATGCAACTGATTGTTCACGAGAAATTGTTAACAGATTGTGGACCTTGAGATTTTATCAGGAGAGAGAGAGAGAGAGAGAGAGAGAGAGAGAGAGAGAGAGAGAGATGCTGTTCGCTTCTCCTATAACAAATTTCATCTTTATTCTCCTTCCACTCTCGTGAGGTTTGGGAACTGGCCGATAAAATCTTAATATTGTATTTATGTCATATTTAATATAATATATCAATTTCATATTTCGCAGCAATGGATAGTTTTCAACAGAGGCAGAAAGAGACACAAAGGAGGAAGGAGTTTAGAAGAAAATGCAAGAGGGGAAGTCATGTATATCATCATCTCCATTTCCACATTGCATAAAGAATAATTAAAATCTCTCTTACAATTTACAATTAGGGGCCATATTTACATTTTAGAGAAGTAAATCTCGTGAATTGTGAATAAAAGACTTTCGTGAGATTATCTCTGTGGACTTTCATCACCTTTCGGACTTCGAAGTCCTTTGGGAAACATAAGAGAGACGGGACTTGTAGGATATCCTGTTTGCAAAGTCCTTCACAGGAGAGAGACCAAAGATGGTCTCCAGCCTCAGGTCAGATTTCTCCTTCAGGAATCGGTTGAGAAAGAAAAATGTATCAACAGATTTGAAGGTAATTAAAAACCCACCCTCTCTCTCTCTCTCTCTCTCCTCTCTCTCTCTCTCTCTCTCTCTCTCTCTCTCTCTCTCTCAAACACATCGAACGATTTTAAGGTATTTGAAACTATTGAACTGCAGTGTTTAACCAATGATAACCTTTTATCCCCCCCCCCCCACCAACAAGTATTAGGTAATACAGGCAACAGTTAAATAATGCCTAAAGAAATATAAATTAGAAGGAAAAAAATTTTCAGAGGAAAAAGTAGCATCAGAATTTACAGTGGTGCTTTTTGATGGTAGTGATGTTGTTCGTTACACTCTGGTGTCAGTAATTTGCAATATATGGTCATTCTGCAGGCATGTGCGAGATGGGTGCAAAATATGACCATATTTCAACCGAGAAAAAAGGCCATATATATTTTTCGGCTAGATAAGATAAAGTGCCATAGCCTATATAATTTTTTTTTACTCAAAGATTTTTTTTTAAAGATAACCCAAATCTTTTATTCTGTATTCAGAGTTTGATATTTGTGTAAGTTGATATAATTGTTATACAATTAATTTTTTTTAATAAACTGGAATTGATATCACTACAGAGTGACAAATAATAAGTATCGCAGAGTTTGATCCCCACAATTTTTGGAGAGTTCTCCACAAGTGGAGAATTATGGGTCAGATTTTCAAACCAGTGTTTTCCTTCCCCATTCTCCCTCCCTCAGAGGTAATAACTACTCCTGTTTGCTTTTACTGAATTGTTTATCTTTAGGGTCTCAGGTAAATTGGGCGTAGGTAAGACAAGTAATTATTTACATAGAGCACAATATAAAGTTACTCTTCAATCTTCATTGTATCTTTATATGTTCAATATTGATATAGGTTGCAATTTCCGATGTTCAAGTAGTGGTGTATGATTTGAGCGAGATCCCTATTCATTCACTCTGTGTCTCTTTCTCTCAAAATTGGCAGGAAGATAGGTCTCCCCTTTGCTCCTTGAGCCTTTAGGCAAAGAAAACTAATTCTTACGGAAGTCCCAGTAGACCTAATCTCTCATAAAAGCATATTTATCAACTCTCATCCCCTAATATGCAAACTAACATACTGTATTAAAAACCCCTATCAGATAATTAACATAACATTTGCTTATCCAGTAAATGTTTTTGTCAAACGCTGTTCTGAGAACATTAACTGGATTGTGGCTATTTTCCCTTTGAGAAATAAAGGAAAAGGTTTCGGAAAAATTTCGCTCGGAACGTGAAAATCTTAGATGTCTCCAGAGATTCTGAATATATAGTAGTAAAAAGTAATAAGAAACCTTATTACAAAATAAAAGTGTAGAGAACTTCCTTTATACCAGCAAATCTGCTGTTTTATCAAAAAGAATTTTATTCCTGTTCGTTGGGTTTCAAACTGATACATTTCTCTTTGTATCTATAGAAAATAGCTGCTATAATGAAATCAACGGCTGAATGTATTTTCATGATAAATTTATTTTCTCCGAGAACGAATGTTGGCCATTCAATTTGCATCACTGCAATTCTTTAGTCTTTTGTAAAGTAGCTATTGTTGTCGAATTGTCAATGCAGGACGTGGAGTGGTCCCCCTGTTCTCCATCAGGAAGAATTTATTGCGCTTTCTTTCTCTAAGTGAAAAAAAAACATCTGACTTGAGAATTTAGCCCTGAAAGGTGGAATATATGACACTGGATGCTCTCTCATGGTATATAAGATAAAAGTTCGAAAGGTGAAAGGTTTGTTTTCTGTTACAATATTAGGTTTTTGTAAAGAAAATCTAGAATGTTGCACTTCCCGCCATAAGTTTAAACCATAGCTGCAACCTTTTTCATTCCTTTACTGTACCTTCGTTCACATTCTCTCACTTTCATCTTACTTTCCTCATCCCTCTCCTCACAATTGTTTCATAGTGCAACTGCAAAAGGTTTCCATCCTCCTGTTACACCTTCCAAACCTTCTCTTCCTCAATTTCCGTCTCAAAAATAGTAAGGTTTGGAATTCCAGTAAATCTGCAAAGGGTCCTTACAGTATCCTTAACTATAGCTTTGATTCTTACTAACGTGGCTTCTTCTTGACAGTTTAGCAGAAAATCTCTCTCTCCCTCTCTCTCTCTCTCTCTCTCTCTCTCTCTCTCTCTCTCTCTCTCTCTCCCTCTCTCTCTCTCTCTCTCTCTCTCTCTCTCTCTCTCTCTCTCTCTCTCTGCGGGATGCATAAATCATAATGGTACAGGAAGATCTAATCTCGTCCAGTCTGGTTGTCACAAACAATGCAAGAAATCAGAAAATCTCTCTCTCTCTCTCTCTCTCTCTCTCCTTCTCTCTCTCTCTCTCTCTCTCTCTCTCTCTCTCTCTGCGGGATGCATAAATCATAATGGTACAGGAAGATCTAATCTCGTCAGTCCTGGTTGTCACAAACAATGCAAGAAATCAGAAAATCTCTCTCTCTCTCTTTCTCTCTGGAACTTCCCTGGTGTTGCCTGTTTCGTTTTACGCTTGTTAGACACAACAACATGAAGTTTCGTGAAGTCTTGGAACAGCATGGTTTAATCTGTGAATGAACATGCCATGTCAGACGCAATTCACAGTATTTTCCTCTGTAATGGATGCCAAGGAAAATTATCGTACCTTCGCCATGCGAGACCTTCCTCCCGCAGAATTTGCAAAGGAGAAACTAAAGACCTTTGGGGTTTAGACAAAGAGAGAAATTTTAATTTCTTCTGCATCATTTGGTAAGATGAAATTATTATAATTTGATTATACTATAGTGTTATTTATTTTGGTACGATCATTCGGGGTTTCTTAACGAAAAATTTTGACGAAATGAGAGAAAATTTCTTTATTGGTTCAGAAATATAAGAAATATGGTCAAAATTCATTTTAGCTAATAGAATTCGTAAAAAGTTTGAGTGCATTTTCATTTATGAATTTCGGGTATAATACCTGTGACAGGCGCTGAGGGAATATTGCAATTTCGGAGGCTAAGAAATTCTGGGAACAAACGTGAGGTGCCCTCGGAAAACACAAAGCACGAGGAGACTGCGCTCTTTAAATTAAGACTAACAATGAGCAACTTTAATCAGCAACAGACCTACTCGTGAGATTCCATTCTTAATGAAGCTTGAAAATGGAAACCACACATGACTGATGAAGCTCAGGCTTTGCTTTGCTCTTTGATATAATAAGGTGTCCCTTTAAATCAGTCAGTCACTTCACGGCAACTCTGCTGCCTGCCACGTTCAATGACCTAGATGTTGTGATGCCGGTTTTAATAGGCACAAATCAATTAATGAAACTACTGCCCAGGGCGGCACCCTCCCCGCCCGCTGTGGCTGCCAGTTGTTGCATTAGAGGTTGACAATTTGTCTGAAAGTCTAGACGGAGAGTATCATGACTTTTGTGCGTGACTGTACAATAATCACTCCTTATGGGAAGCTGAAGTCAGGGCCGAAGTCTTGCATACGAATGCAGTCTTCAATATTTTTTTTCTGAGCCACCCTGTCAGTCAGTCAGTCTAGCCTCGCACAGGCACGCAGAGTCAAGATGTGGTGGACTAGCCTTGAACAGACAGAGAGCCAAGTGCTGGTTTGAACTCAAACATTCATATTTTGATTAGTAAACAATAAATTCTGACTTTCGTTATTTAACATTATTTATTCTATTAAAAGTAAAGTCAATAATGCCTCTTTTATATGACATCTCATTTGGGCAGCAATTGAAGGGTGATGATGTGTTGGCATCACTGACCTTATGTGATAAATTGGCAGCCCTGATACCATCGGTTATGTTGGCAGCCCTGGTTCAAGTGGCAATGTTGGCTGCCCTGATTGAAATGTGTGTTCGGTAGCCATGATGTATATATTATATGCATATATACACATATATATATATATATATATATATATATATATATATATATATATATATATTATATATATATATATATATATATATTATATATATATATATATATATAACAATCTTTTCCATCTTTGTCATGTTCATTGAAATGAATAACATATTCACTTCATTCACCGGTGAAGTGAAGTGGATGTTCAATGCAATATGAAATGAAGCAGAAATCAATGCAGATATGAGATGAAGTAGAAGTCAATGCAAAACTGCATTAAAGTGGAAATCAATGCAGAGGTCCACTGAAGTGAAAATCAATACACAAGTGCATAGAAGTGAAAATCAATGCAGAAGTGCACTGAAGTGAAAATCAATGCACACGTGCACAGAGGTGAAAATCAGAGCACAAGTGCACTGAAGTGAAAATCAATGCAGACGTGCACTGAAGTGGAAATCAACGTAGAAGTGCACTGAAGTGGCAATCACTGCACAAGTACATTGAAGTGGCAATCACTGCACAAGTACATTGAAGTGGCAATCATTGCACAAGTACATTGAAGTGGCAATCACTGCACAAGTACATTGAAGTGGCAATCAATGCACAAGTGCATTGAAGTGACAATCAGTGCAAAAGTGCATTGAAGTGGCAATCAATGCAGTGCACTGATTGCCACTTCAGTGCATGAAAGTGGTAAACAATGCATAAGTGCAATGAAGTGGTAATCAATGCAGAAGTGCACTGAAGTGAAAATCAGTGCAGAATCTCCGCACAGTAGGAAGATGGGGAAAGAGTACCGTGGATAACAGTTCACACACAGCTTCACTACCACCTATTCTGTAATACAGAACGCACTGTCATCCGACTGCAAAAACAATTAACACGTTGA
>JANJGK010003191.1:0-10000 GCA_039081455.1 Macrobrachium rosenbergii | reverse complement strand
ATAAATACCAGCAAAAATTCAACATAAAAACCTCGATCCTGAATTTTCCACCTGCAAGAAAATCTCAGCAATTATTAAGTACGTTAAGGAATAATTTATCTCCTCTGTACGCAAATTAATGTCCTGAGCTTTAACTAAGCGTATTTGAAAACTTCCGAAGTCTCTTTCTGTGTCATTTATTATATTATTATTACATCTTGATCGGAAGCTGATTGCAGTATCTTGGAATACTGCATAAACACCAAGATGGCATTAATCTTATATGTAATAAAGTGATTTTACCAATACTCTTAAGATACCACGAACATTGATTTTCTTTTAATTTATGAGTCTTAAAGTTTATTTATTATTTTGTGTTCATTCTTCGTTTGGTTAATCTTGATAATTTCGTTCTATCTCATCCTCGATTCCTTAATTGTTCCCAGGTGTCTAATTTCATCTGGGCCTCAGTGGGGCCACTCCAGGAGTCTCGTCCTCCCTTGGAAGGCCTCAGTTACCACTGGCAAAGTCTGGTGCCTGATTTAATGGAAGGTTCTAATTGTATCTTCCTAATTCCATCTTCCTGGCTTCTTCTCTAAACTTCTTGGCCTGCTCCTAAAAGTTCTGTCCATTTTGTGTTTTTCAGATGGTTATTGGTTAATTTTATATATACTTTTCATCAATTTTTAACTGGAAGAATAAATAAATTTTAATGTGTATGAATAAACGATAGTAAGTTTATCAGTGACGCTGTTATGCTTGGATGCTTCATTTTCCTCTTTGGCATAATTTTTTATTTGGATAACAAGCGCTTGTTCGAGTCCATCCTGATGTGATGAAAATATCACTTGAATAAGTGGATGTTTTCATTCTTTTGACACTTGCAGTGACCAGTCTGCAACCACTTGGAAACTGTAAAATCTGAACTGTTTTTACAAAATGCTACAGATGTAGTTCTTTGAAAATGAAGGTCTGTGTAGATGTAGGACTATGCAAGAGATAATGAACAGTTTTGTCTAAAGTCTGGCACTTTTCAGTAAAGGCTCCCACTTCCCCCTCTCTCTCTCTCTCTCTCTCTCTCTCTCTCTCTGTATACTAATGAATGACTCCAGAAGCCACTTCCCAGCAATGCATTTTAATACATTTTATCTATTTATTAATTTTCAATTTTTTTTTAAAGCTAGATCTCTTCTTTGTGTATTTCCCTTCACCTCCTCTTCCCTCTTCCTAATGACCACCATAATATTCTTTGGAAGCTTGAATCTCAAGTCAATGGCCCCTTTGGTGGGCTTAATCCATATGAGTAGGATTCTTCACCTTCAGAATAATAATAATAATAATAATAATAATAATAATAATAATAATAATAATAATAATAATAATAATAATAATAATAACATTCATTTGTTGAAATGCTTTTATCTCGATTACCTTATGTTTTTTATTTTCGCTTTCTAGAGGAGTCAGCCATATGCATTTATGGAGGGAATCACAAACAGGAATATAAAAGAAAAATACAGAGGGTGTTCATGATATGGCGGTGAAATACATCGATTTATACTGAGGCTACACGTACCTACCAAACCTGTTCCCCTGACAAGCACATTCTTCACTAGATAACGGAGCCATAAAAACTCACATTATTGTCGCAGTCTTGGTACAAATGGAAGAATTTATATATCTCTCGCATCATATATCTTTTTCTTGAAGGGATCCAATTCATGGACGCGTTGAAGGGAACAAGTGACGAGAAGATATAACTTTATCAATCAGTTCAGAGTCAATGTCTTGTAAAGTACGGGAGATCCTTTCCGCGTCTGTGATCTAAGGGTTGAAGTTCAGAGTCTGCAAACAAATACCCGACGAGGCCGTTTGCAGATTGACTTATATCACCAACCGCAAGTTCTGAGAGAGATGCAATAATGAATACATCAGAAACACGATAGGGATAATCATTATTTCTGCTCTTGATCAAGTTTCGCTCAATGTCAGCGTTCAATACTCGCATTATGCTTCGTCATTCATTCAAAAACACTTTCAGCTCTTGGCTACGGACTGAGACAAACTATATATATATATATATATATATATATATATATATATATATATATATATATATGTGTGTGTATATATATTTATATATATGTATATATATTTATATATATATATATATATATATATATATATATATATATATATATATATATATATTTATATATATATATATATATATATATATATATATATATATATATATATATATATAAATATATATATATATATATATATATATATATATATATATATATATATATATTTATATATATATATATATATATATATATATATATATATTTATATATATATATATATATATATATATATATATATATATATATTTATATATATATATATATATATATATATATACATATATATATATATATATATATATATATATATATAGATATAATGTGTGTATACAGAGAGAGAGAGAGAGAGAGAGAGAGAGAGAGAGAGAGAGAGAGAGAGAGACGCTGATACCCCCAGAAACTCGGGAAGATCACGAAACCTCCATCAAGAGAAGAAGGATCTCATCTAACATCTTCTTCCATAAATCCAGAGCGGAGTTTCGTCCTCTCTTCTCTTCTGTTTTCTTCTCTTACTCTTCTGTTCTGTTCTTCTCTCTTCTCTTCTCTTCTCTCCCTCCGACGCTGTCGCCAGATGATGTTTCTGTCGCTCGAGAAATTGTGTCGCTCTGGGGAACAACGGCTGTCGTTCGTCCACAAACTTTCCTTCCTTTGCTTTGCTTGCGGTTGTCGTTATTCTCAGTTTAGGGGTTTTTCATGGGTGACTCTCGTTTCTTTACGTCCACGCGAGCATGCGCGCACGCACACAAACGTGCACACATATATACACACGTGCACACATATTCATATATATATATATATATATATATATATATATATATATATATATATATATATATATATATATATATATATATAATCTGTCATTATTCCAGAAGACATCTTTGTAGTTTTAAATAGTAAGCCACAAATGCCTCATTAATATCGTCCTCCCTTTACGTTGGGAGTAAGGCACACGTCAAGAAAATCAATTAGCCTATATGTGACAATTCCTCCTACTCGATTGGGTGTAGCGTAGCGGAACAGTGACCTTATACACTGAGCCATCAGTTCATCTGTAAAGTCTCGAGATAATGAGCTTTTGACATCCAGGATAATTAGATTAAATCTAATCATCTCTCACTGAGTCTCTGTCTCTCTGTCTGATGGTTTTTTATATTCTGTATTTCCCTTCACCTTCCGCTACTTCTTTCGAATAAACACCATGTTCTTTGGATGCTTTAATTTCAAGTCAGTAGCCCTGTGGTGGGCTTGTTCTATATGAATAGGGTTCTTCATCCTCTCAATAATAATAATAATAATAATAATAATAATAATAATAATAATAATAATAAAATAATAATAATAATAATAATAATAATAATAATAATAATAATAATAATAATAATAATAATAATAATATTCTCTACCACTTAATATGGATGTAGAAACCTGTTTGTAGTAACGGGAAACAATAAGAATTATTATTCAGATTAGTCAATCTGAGAACGTGAGTACAAAAATGTCTCTCATGAATTAAGTGTGAGGAGATCATTTTTTGTCATGGTATATGTAGTCTAAGGGTACGTCCACACTACAGTAAAAAAATTTCTTGATACAAGTTCACAACTTATTACATACATGCCACAAATTGTTGAAAAGAAGGTAGTCTCTCTAGAAGTAAGTGTGAAGAGACAATTCTTTGTCACGGTATATGTACAGTAGTCTAAGGGTTTCAGCCTGCAGTAAAAAATGTCTTAATTCAAGTTTGAAACTTAGCTCATACATATCACCATCTTTGCCAATGCTGGATAATCGTTTGAAGTACATTCCAGGACTGTCTATAAATTACCGACTTGTATTCATGCTGTTTGTGATATGTATGCAATAATTTCAGACTGTATTTATGACTTGTATCACTGTAGTGTAGACACCTCCTAAGAATGACTGAAGTTTTAATGCTTCTGTGAATATATAGAAAAGATATGAAAAGGTTAGCCTAGCGGGAAAAACACTGAGTAGAGTATTCTAAGAAATGGTTCGATCATGTGTGAAGAATGGGGGGGAAGTTATGAATCAGAGTGTCTTGAGGTGGTTCGGTCATGTGGGAAGTATGGAGGATAGTAGGGTGGTGATAAAAGTGTATATTCCGTAAAAGTTGATGAGTGCTGGACAGGTGGTGTTATGAATGAAATATCTTCTTTCTTTCTTTTTTTTGTCTGCTAATAATATTTGGAGAACAATTTTAAACAATTAGGTACCTTTTTTTGGACTGATATAGCAGGTTGAGAATGCATATTATTTGGAGAATATTTTTAGACAAATGGGAAACTTTTTTGTTGATATATAATAAGGTAGGATGAAATTACAATTCAATTTTATTTATATATTTCACTCTGAATAAAATATCTTCATTCTTTTTAATCTCATTCATTATTTTTCAGTACGAAAATTATGGTAACAAAAATGCCTTTAAATAAACTTAACAGATCTTATTCATTGAATTTGAATTCATATGAATTTATAATTTTTAAGCCAATATACACCTCATGGCATAAACCTTCCTAAATAAAAACAATTACTTTGAATTCCATTAAAATAATAATTATATATTACGTAATGCAGTAATTTCAAATATGACAGGAGATACTGAATCCTTTTTTTCTTGCAATAAAACAGCTTTATGGGGAATTACTGTTCCACTGACAACGATATCCCATTTCATTAAAGCATTTTACCAAAAATATCTGACAAAATATGGCTTAATCCTGTCTGTTTCATGAATATAACTGGTAACAGAACGACTCAAACTCTGTCAGCTATACTGATTTAATGGTATTATTTTCTGTCCATTATTTGAGTCGAATTTCATAAAAAAAAAAAAAGGTCACACTCCTCACACCATTGGACTGTGGAACAGCCTCCCTTCTGAGGAAGTCGTGCAAATGGAACTTCCGGAGGTCAAGCGAAGATGCAACTAATTACTACCCTAATGCTATTCTCCTTGCACTTTCATAATTTACTTACATTTTTATCTATTTATTTATTTACATGTCAATAAATTATTATTATTGCTGCTTCAGCTGCATTTATTTTGTAGAAGACTTTTTCTATTTTCCTTATTGCGGACTTCTCTTCAGTGGAGGTGCGTGCTAACAGCTCGCTTATATTTGTCATTTCATGGGGGAAAAGTCAAAATCTGGATTCTGCTTCTTTATATATTCTATACAGTTGGTTCTATACAATTGTTGCCGCGACGCGTTTCGACAGACTCTTCTGTCATTCTCCAGCGGGAGCTAGTAGAGGACTGGCAGATTGCATAGGTCCTACTGAATTTATACACGGGCTTCAGCGGGGGGGGCGGGTCATGGATGGCGAATTCTGATTGGTTGCAGTCAGCGAACTTCAAGCCAAATTTTATGCGGCGAAGCTCGATCCTGACAGATCTTCGCAACCTGGGAATGTCATTCATTCCAGCGTTCCCATTGGCCTGCCGTTGCGTGATGTCATGCCGGCTGACATCATCGGTAGTTTGGCTGCTATTGGGCTGCGGATGAATGATGTCATTATCTACTCTTTCTGTCGTAGTCGGGGGATTGTCTCGAAGGGCGCCTCGCTCATCAGGGGCATCTCCATTCTCAGGGTTGTCGTTTTCAGGTATTCGTTGGATTTGGCGGGTGTTCTGCATTATTCTTCTTAAATTCGTGGGTAGGAGCGATGCCTCCTGCGTCGTATTCATTGTTGGTTTTCTCTCGGCAATGAGGAGCGCCTCTAGCAGGCGCAGACGTCGAGGGTCGGCGGCTCTCCCGATTATACTTATATTTTGTATAATACTGTCGCGGGAGATGGAAATATTGTGAGTAGCACGGGCGTGGTTCATGATGGCACCCTCCTGGGCGTGGCAGGAGATCCTTTTAGACAGACGCATCGTGGTCATTCCAATATAAGCGCCGGGGCATCCTCGGACAGGACATACAAATTGGTAGACCACGTTCTTCTGCTTGAGGGGTTCTCTTGCTGGCGGAGAGGGGTTATTTTTCATCACCAGATCACGGGTGCGGCGGTTTTTATAATAAATTATAAGATTTATTCTCTTACTGTCTTCGGTCGGGGTGACGTTTTCCATGACGATTTTCTTCATGGAGTTCTCGTCCTCACGGTACTGGGGATGCATCCGGGCCTTATAATAGATCTTTATGTCATCTTGGGGTGCAGGTTGTGTGTTCTCACCGTTGTACCATTTTTCCAGGCCAGTTCGAATTTCTTTGTTGATGAGTTTGTTGGTGAAACCATTGTTCACCAACATTTGTGCAGCACGTTCGAATTCCTTGTTGGTGTCCTGCCAGGTGGAGCAGTGGGAGAGGGCCCTTTTAATGAAGGTCCTGACTGTCGTGTTCTTAAACCTAGCAGGGCACTCGCTATCCCCATTCAAGCAAGAGAAGTCCGCAATAAGGAAAATAGAAAAAGTCTTCTACAAAATAAATGCAGCTGAAGCAGCAATAATATTCAATAGAACCTGTTTAAAAGAGGGTCTGCTGCCAAATTATATTATTATAATTATTATTATTATTATTATTATTATTATTATTATTATTATTATTATTATTATTATTATTATTATTATTATTATTATTATATTTCGGTAGATGAAACCTATTCAGATGAAAGAAGCACACCAAAGGGGCCATTGACTTGAAATTCAAGCTTCCAAAGAATGTTGGTTTCAGCCTCCCACCGCAGACCCCACCCATACTGCAGCAGTAACTGATCATGATAAGGAGCCAGTGATTTTTCATCGCCCTGGAGGAGACGCGAACTCGCGACATCTGAGTGGCATGTCACGACACTGTACGAGTACTATGCTAGCAGAAATAATAAGTGGAAAAAAGATAAAATGCGGAAATCACAGCCGTCTTTTACCGTGAGAAGGGGAATCAAAGACAAAGACAAATGAAATCATAAACAAAGAAAGAAAGAAAGAAAAAAATAAAGAAATAAAGAAAGAAATAAATAAATAAAGAAAGAAAGGTAGACGCTATTAAAACAACAAAATTAATATTAAACATAAAATGATCACCCTGGAAATGAAAAGACAATCGTTCATTCCCCCCATCACTTTGGAAGTCTAATCACTCACCGTTAGCGTAAGTGCTCTCTCTCTCTCTCTCTCTCTCTCTCTCTCTCTCTCTCTCTCTCTCTCTCTCTCTCTCTCTCAGGCCCACAGCAAAACAAGCCTTGCCCAGAATAATTTATTTGACAAAAATCTAACATAACTGGATTGCAAGAAACAAGAGATGAAATAAAATGGAATACTAATGCTCACCAACTGATCAAACATATTAAAGTCCATCATATTCAACTAATTATTCTTTTTAAAACTTTTCCCCACAATAAGTAAAAAAAAAAGTCAAAGTCCAGTATATTCCCAATGAGTACATCTTTAACCTCTTCCTCAGTGAAACATCTGAAGAAGTCAAATGAAATCCTAATTAAACAAATGCATAAAAATGAATATATGGGAATTCGTCCAGTGTTACTTATAAAGTACACACAGTGTAATAAATGCTTCCCACAAGTGAGATATATGTTAAATGAAAAGAACAATCTACAGTGTGGGAATTCTAAAATGTTTCCTACCTTTAAACAGCAATGTTCACAATTCTTAATTGAGAGGTCACGAACCACATTCTTCACCAAAGACCTCTATTAATATTTGGTGTTGACTTTCAAATGACCATTTGTGTGATAACTAATCCCTTCACACCCTGGGACTCCGTCCAAAAAACAAACATCTACGAACACATTTGCCGGAATACCTGATGTATTTAACATGTAGACAGCTTTACTAATTAGGAACCATGCCAGACAACAGCTAAATCCTCTCAAGGTTCTTCCCACTGCCTTTAGCCCACTTATTAATCAGACATCTACTTTGTATTGTAATTCATAAAATATCTGTAACCTATAAGCTTTCCATATATAATATATATATATATATATATATATATATATATATATATATATATATATATATATATATATATATATAATATATCTGTATATATATATGTATATGTATGTATATATATACATATATATATATATATATATATAATATATATATATATATATATATATATATATATATATGTATATATATATATATATATATATATATATATATATATATATATATATATATATATATATATATATATACATGGATGTAAGGTATACATGTAACTTACTATCTCAAAAAGAACGCTGTGGGTATAAGACATCACTAGCACCAGAGAGAGAGAGAGAGAGAGAGAGAGAGAGAGAGAGAGAGAGAGAGAGAGAGACGGAGAGAGAGAGAGAGAGAGAGAGAGAGAGAGAGAGAGAGAGAGAGAGAGAGAATATGAAAGTACTAGAGATTATATAAATATTGTAATTACCTGTAGAAGGTATATTCTTGAGAGAGAGAGAGAGAGAGAGAGAGAGAGAGAGAGAGAGAGAGAGAGAGAGAGAGAGAGAAAGCACCACTGGCACGTACCTGAGTCCAGAGAAAGAGAACTTTCCCCAAGCGAAAGTGACGAGGATAATTTACCAAGGCAATAAATTTTATTTGCAGAGAAACATTTTTGAAGCTGAGAGAGAGAGAGAGAGAGAGAGAGAGAGAGAGAGAGAGAGAGAGAGAGAGAGAGAGAGAGAGAGAGTCTGAAAGTACGTATATATTCTAATCACCCATAGAATATGGTATACCTGTAACAGCAGTTTCGTATCACTTAGAGAGAGAGAGAGAGAGAGAGAGAGAGAGAGAGAGAGAGAGAGAGAGAGAGAGAGAGAGTTTATTTCATATCTTAATGACAGCAGTATCCAAATTATCCAACTATTATTTCTTGTCATTGTTGATAAAAATTATCTTTTCATCATAAGAATAATGCTGAAAATGAGATGGAAAATAATTAGTATTAAATAACTTTTTCGAAGATAATTGTAAAAAGGACAGCGACTATTCTCATACTTGCAATCACCCTTCTATAATCCTTCATTCCTATATGAAGTATAAGATTAGGATGCAGTTTAATCGACTTTTATACAAATTATTTTATGTATATATATATAATCAACAACACCATTCTTTCCAGGGAGGGAAACTAAAACCTCATTATTTTTAAAACTTCAGAGACCAGAGATACGAATCTGCAATTCATTATCAATTCGCTAAATTAAAGAATAGTTCAATTTCCAGCGCGTATTCATTCCAACCATTCCCCCACACTCTCCTCCCCCACAAGACACCTCACACCCTCCCAACACCTCACCCAACAACACCTCCATTGTCCACTGCACACCAGACCCCAAACCCACACCCCCACCCCCACGCACCACCCACACCCATACCCCACGCCCTACCCCATACCCCACACCTAACACACACCACCGCCAACCCACACCCCCACCCACACCTCCACAAACCCCACACCCCAACCCACACCCATAGCCACACCCCACTCCCACCCCATCCCATACCCCACACATGCCACCACCCCAACACACACACCACCACCCCACACCCCACCCCAACACAACACCTCACCCAATGCTCCCACCACACAATCCCACACCCCACCCCACAATCCCACACCCCATCCCACACCCTACACACCACCCAACCCCACACAACACCCCACCTCACCCCACATGCCAACCCTACACCCTGAACCCCACCTCACACCAGACCCCACACTCCTACACCGTACACCCCACCCCACCCACACCCCACCCGACACACCACCCCACACCACTCCACCTCCACCACACACCCAACACGCTACACCCCACCCGACACACTACCCCACCCCACTCCACACCCACCACACACCCCACCCCGGGACTGCAACGTGAGT
>JANJGK010003190.1:72500-95613 GCA_039081455.1 Macrobrachium rosenbergii | reverse complement strand
GAGAGAGAGAGAGAGAGAGAGAGAGAGAGAGAGAGAGAGAGAGAGAGAGAGAGAGAGAGAAATTCTTCAGAGAGAGAGAGAGAGAGAGAGAGAGAGAGAGAGAGAATTTTGAGAGAGAAAGTTTGAGAGAGAGAGTGATTGGGGATTCGAGACTGGCGGCTGGGAGTCGAAATGGCTGACTCCAGATGGGGGATTGGAGATTCACAAATCTCGAATCTCCAATCAGCAATCTGGAATCAGCCATTTCGAATTCGAAATTGCTAATTCCAGATTGCTGATTGGAGATTAGAGATTGGTGACTGAGGTTCGAAATGGCTGACTCGAGACTGGTGATTGGAGATTTGAGATTTTCGGCTGAGATTCGAAATTGCTGATTCCCGATTGGTGATTGGAGATTCGAGATTTTCGGTTGAGATTCGAACTTGCTGATTCCAGATTGGAGACTGGAGATTCGAGATTTGCAACTAAGATTCGAAATGGCTGACTCCAGATTGGTGATTGGAGATTCGAGATTGGTGATTGAGATTCGAAATGGTTTATTCCAGATTGGTGATTGGAGATTCGAGATTTGCGACTGAAATTCGAAACTGTTGATTCCTTAGAGGGAGGAAGATTGGTGGAGAGAGAGAGAAGGTTTATGATGAAGAGAGAGAGAGAGAGAGAGAGAGAGAGAGAGAGAGAGACAGAGAGAGAGAGAGAGAGAGAGAGAGACCCGAGTCACGTGGTCAGCTTCTTTTCCCCGCCTTCCAGAGTCGCCTTTCCCCACAGACTCACAGACTGAAGAATGCCCCCCCCCCCTCTCTCTCTCTCTCCCCCTCCCTCCCGTAGGTTGTTGTCGTATCCGAATATTTCTCTCCCAGGTTTTCCTGGAACCCCGGGGGGGGGGTTGTTTCCTTCCCCCCTCTCAGCTGTTGTTGGTGGGCCGCCCCCCCCACCACCCCCGTGTGTGTGTGTGTGTGTGCAATGCCGAGCAAAGGATTCCACAGAGGAGGCAAAATTGGTTCTCGATCAAAGCGATCTATAGCTCCAGCACTGTACCACGTCGCCGCCCCCCCCCCCACCCCCGGTCGGTGCCCAAAGGCTAATCGCCTCATTTGGGATCATGTCAGTACCAGAGGGCAGGAACTTATATAAGCCAAGAACTTAGATAAGACAAGAACTTATATAATACAAACATTTCCCTCTTTCCCCGGGGGGGGGGGGGGGGCGGCGCTTCAAAAATTCCAAGTAGTACATCCTGTACTATACATTTTCAGGCCCCTACATAAAAGTGCAACATGTACCAGAAACTGGGCGTAGGTTCCATTTTGTGTTCGCTAAGAATACGTGGGGTTCCCTAAGCACATTCTGTATATATATATATATATATATATATATATATATATATATATATATATATATATATATATATATATATATATATAGATATAGATATAGATATAGATATTAGATTGCAGGATGTTGCAATGCCCTTTCAATAAGGCAATGTTGCAATCAGATCAAGATTCGTCCTTAAGCAAAGCCACAGCCTGAGGAAGGAATAGAGTTTAGGCCAAAGGCCAAGCACTGGGACCTATGAGATCATTCAGCACTGGAGAGGAAATTGAGAGTAGAAAGGTTTGAAAGGCTGAGTAACAGGAGGAGGAGGAGGAGGAGGAGGAAGACCTCTAAGCAAATGAAGAAGAAGAAGAAGAAGAAGCACTGTGATTAATTAATTGTTAAGAGAGGGTGGATAGCAAGCCATGGAAGGAAGACAATATGGAAGGAGGTACAGTAAAAGGAATGAAAGGGGTTATAGCAGCTAAGGGCCATGGAAGGGACGCTGCAAAGAACCGCAAGTAATGCCTTCAGCGCACCGCATGAGGTGCACTGACGACACTAACCCCCTACGGGGTGTGGTTATCTTGAAGTTGGAAATTTTTGAATTTTGGTGCAGTTTGTGTCAAAGAGGAGATATATAATGATTATTCTCCCAGTATGTGTTGCTGTCATCATATGCTGCATTCCATCTGCTCTCTGCAAATTCCTATTCCCATTGCAACCACAGACAGTCCTTCCTCCTTAGACATTGCCTGAAGGTTCTCAGATATTTTGGTTTCATAAAATGATGAAGCAGAAATTCATCAGTTTCAGCAGATGAGTTGAGGAAGAATCTCTTTGATCTGCTTATGATGAATATTGGAAATATGTCTTCGACACTAACAATATACTTTGTTAATCTTCAAGGATTTTTAGTATGTGAATAATGATACGACATTCCTTCTACTTATATGTTTATTTTCACAGGATTCCTCCCCTCTCCCCCTCTACCACCCCCCAAAAATAAAAGCTGTTAAAGGTATGGATTTATTTCCTGAATGCATTTGGGGTCGGGGTAAAAAACGCCAGGATCGTTCCTTCTGCGAACAGTAACTGCAGAGTTGTCGGAACTGCCAATCTGTGCGACTTTTAAAGCAGATGAATTAAAGATATTTTGTTATTTCAAGTAGTCTGTAGTCAGTTCAGAAATCTGATATACAAATAAATTACTTTTTATTCATTTATCTCATTCTGAGAACTGTAACATTGTGGTTCAAAATGCGGCGTTAAATGTTACGTGTTTGTATCCCTGGATCTTCTTCTTCATGTCGTCCATGATTCTCGTGTCGTTTTTCTTTTTGTGATTGATTTATTCCCAATTGATGCTGCATTTTGTTATCTCAACACTATTATCATCCTATATAATGAGGGAAAGCTTCTCATAAAGATAATTAGGTAGATGTCCCGCCCATCTTTGAAGATGCATTGGTACATTTGCCCTGGTTATCTCAGGTGGCCAACAGATGGCGTTCACGACTTGCTTATGGTTGAAAATCTTGTCAATTGTTCTTTCTGTGGAGAAAGGACCGCATGGTGACCACGTGGCCGCCTCAGAGTATGCGGAGAATTGAAGACAAAACTAAATTACGATTTCATTAATCATTTTGATAAAATTTCAATTGATAATGAATGATAAAGTCCCAGTTATCATACTTGAAACAGAAGACTGAAACTGAACTCATACTGACACGGAATACAGCCTTTAAACACATGATAACTTCCTGTCATCACGTGACCATGTAACTAAACTATCTCGAGAACCGAACTCACTAAACTTATTGGCGAAACAAGTGTCACAGCCACTTCGCTAAGAACTAAATTATTATATATATATATAAAACAAGACAGGCAAATTCGAGACGAGGGTTAGGCCTATACTCTAAGATTTAGCTCTATTTGGCTCTGGTGACAGGTCTCTAAGATTTGGCTCTATTTGGCTCTGGTGACAAGTCTCAAGATTTAGCTCTATTTGGCTCTGGTGACAAGTCTCAAGATTTAGCTCTATTTGGCTCTGGTGACAAGTCTCTAAGATTTGGCTCTATTTGGCTCTGGTGACAAGTCTCAAGATTTAGCTCTATTTGGCTCTGGTGACAAGTCTCAAGATTTAGCTCTATTTGGCTCTGGTGACAAGTCTCAAGATTTAGCTCTATTTGGCTCTGGTGACAAGTCTCAAGATTTAGCTCTATTTGGCTCTGGTGACAAGTCTCAAGATTTAGCTCTATTTGGCTCTGGTGACAAGTCTCAAGATTTAGCTCTATTTGGCTCTGGTGACAAGTCTCAAGATTTAGCTCTATTTGGCTCTGGTGACAAGTCTCAAGATTTAGCTCTATTTGGCTCTGGTGACAAGTCTCTAAGATTTAGCTCTATTTGGCTCTGGTGACAAGTCTCAAGATTTAGCTCTATTTGGCTCTGGTGACAAGTCTCAAGATTTAGCTCTATTTGGCTCTGGTGACAAGTCTCAAGATTTAGCTCTATTTGGCTCTGGTGACAAGTCTCAAGATTTAGCTCTATTTGGCTCTGGTGACAAGTCTCAAGATTTAGCTCTATTTGGCTCTGGTGACAAGTCTCAAGATTTAGCTCTATTTGGCTCTGGTGACAAGTCTCAAGATTTAGCTCTATTTGGCTCTGGTGACAAGTCTCAAGATTTAGCTCTATTTGGCTCTGGTGACAAGTCTCAAGATTTAGCTCTATTTGGCTCTGGTGACAAGTCTCAAGATTTAGCTCTATTTGGCTCTGGTGACAAGTCTCTAAGATTTAGCTCTATTTGGCTCTGGTGACAAGCCTCTAAGATTTAGCTCTACTTGGCTCTAGTGACAAGTCTCAAGATTTAGCTCTATTTGGCTCTGGTGACAAGTCTCAAGATTTAGCTCTATTTGGCTCTGGTGACAAGTCTCAAGATTTAGCTCTATTTGGCTCTGGTGACAAGTCTCAAGATTTAGCTCTATTTGGCTCTGGTGACAAGTCTCAAGATTTAGCTCTATTTGGCTCTGGTGACAAGTCTCTAAGATTTAGCTCTATTTGGCTCTGGTGACAGGTCTCTAAGATTTGGCTCTATTTGGCTCTGGTGACAAGTCTCAAGATTTAGCTCTATTTGGCTCTGGTGACAGGTCTCTAAGATTTGGCTCTATTTGGCTCTGGTGACAAGTCTCTAAGATTTAGCTCTATTTGTCTCTGGTGACAAGTCTCAAGATTTAGCTCTATTTGGCTCTGGTGACAAGTCTCAAGATTTAGCTCTATTTGGCTCTGGTGACAAGTCTCAAGATTTAGCTCTATTTGGCTCTGGTGACAAGTCTCAAGATTTAGCTCTATTTGGCTCTGGTGACAAGTCTCAAGATTTAGCTCTATTTGGCTCTGGTGACAAGTCTCAAGATTTAGCTCTATTTGGCTCTGGTGACAAGTCTCTAAGATTTAGCTCTATTTGGCTCTGGTGACAAGTCTCAAGATTTAGCTCTATTTGGCTCTGGTGACAAGTCTCTAAGATTTAGCTCTATTTGGCTCTGGTGACAAGTCTCAAGATTTAGCTCTATTTGGCTCTGGTGACAAGTCTCAAGATTTAGCTCTATTTGGCTCTGGTGACAAGTCTCAAGATTTAGCTCTATTTGGCTCTGGTGACAAGTCTCAAGATTTAGCTCTATTTGGCTCTGGTGACAAGCCTCTAAGATTTAGCTCTACTTGGCTCTAGTGACAAGTCTCAAGATTTAGCTCTATTTGGCTCTGGTGACAAGTCTCAAGATTTAGCTCTATTTGGCTCTGGTGACAAGTCTCAAGATTTAGCTCTATTTGGCTCTGGTGACAAGTCTCTAAGATTTAGCTCTATTTGGCTCTGGTGACAGGTCTCTAAGATTTGGCTCTATTTGGCTCTGGTGACAAGTCTCAAGATTTAGCTCTATTTGGCTCTGGTGACAAGTCTCAAGATTTAGCTCTATTTGGCTCTGGTGACAAGTCTCTAAGATTTAGCTCTATTTGGCTCTGGTGACAGGTCTCTAAGATTTGGCTCTATTTGGCTCTGGTGACAAGTCTCAAGATTTAGCTCTATTTGGCTCTGGTGACAGGTCTCTAAGATTTGGCTCTATTTGGCTCTGGTGACAAGTCTCAAGATTTAGCTCTATTTGGCTCTGGTGACAGGTCTCAAGATTTAGCTCTATTTGGCTCTGGTGACAAGTCTCTAAGATTTAGCTCTATTTGGCTCTGGTGACAAGTCTCAAGATTTCGCTCTATTTGGCTCTGGTGACAAGTCTCTAAGATTTAGCTCTATTTGTCTCTGGTGACAAGTCTCAAGATTTAGCTCTATTTGGCTCTGGTGACAAGTCTCAAGATTTAGCTCTATTTGGCTCTGGTGACAAGTCTCAAGATTTAGCTCTATTTGGCTCTGGTGACAAGTCTCAAGATTTAGCTCTATTTGGCTCTGGTGACAAGTCTCAAGATTTAGCTCTATTTGGCTCTGGTGACAAGTCTCTTGCGCCTCGAGCAATTTGCTACGCAGTCAGACTGAAGAGAGAGAGAGAGAGAGAGAGAGAGAGAGAGAGAGAGAGAGAGAGAGAGAGAGAGAGAGGTTGGGGTGGGTATTTGTGATTTATATTTAAATTCACAAAGTTTTAAGCTATGCTGTTGTTGGAATCAGAGGGAGAAAAGGAAGATCCTCCTACATTCTCAGGACTTCATGAACTTGCCTTCATGAAACCACTGAAAAGGCAACTTTGAGACATTAGAACCTAATGCTTCATATTCCCTCTCAGGATTCCACTTCATTTCTGCTTCATTCCCATCAAGGTCTGGAAGGATATTGGCAACAGGCGTTCCAGGAGATTAAGAGTCTCTCGGGAGCTATGCATGGAGTCTGGAAGCCCCTTCCTTCCTTTGTGATCTTGGAAGCAGAAAAGTGATCTTGTGGCCTTTGTGCGAAAGGATGCACAACCTCTCTCTGTTCTGATTCAAGCATAAAGCATCAATGAGCATTTTGATTTGATTACCATTCCCGCTGGGGAGGCTGTGATGCATAAAAAATATGAAATCTGTTTACAGAACTTTGCGAATGTCTGAATTTCATACATTTCTTTTCAGTATGATTATTGTCTGAATAACCTTCTTCTATCCAGCCAGAGTACAGAAGTCTTCCACTTATTCCTATATGGCTGCCAATAAGATCAGGTACAACGCTTTCGAGCGTAACTTAGGTTCAGGTTGTATCCTGCAATGATAGTGATCTATAAACTTCTCCTTCCTATATGATGCTGATCCAACTTCAAGATCCGGTGGAAATCTGGGCTGGCATCTGGCCGTGTCTTTTACCTCGTCAGGATCTTCTCCTACGCATAAAAAATCCTTTAATTAAAGGCTGACAGATCACTGGAGAGCTGCAGAAGCAGCAAGGGACATGCAGGCCAGTGCACCTGTGGCCAAGGTCCTAGAGCAGTGTGTCCCAAAGGGCGCCGTGTGACTGACTGACTGAGGGTGCCGCAACATTTAAATCTGCTTTGCTCTGACTATGGCTGAGAGAAGCAGTTGGTCAAGAATTCGCAGGTGTCTCTACGAAGAGTCTCGACTGCATTTCAATACCTTTGCACTTGGCTGAGGAGGTTAATCAACGATATCTCCCTGCTAATGAACGGGACGAATTATTGTTATTATTGTTATTTAAAATATAAGGCCTTCTGTATATGGAACAAGCCCACCACAGGGGCCATTGGCTTGAAATTCAAGTTTGCAAAGGAGTGTGGCGTTCACTTGAAAGACGTCCCAGAAGGCGACAGGAAATGCAGAAAGAAGAGATCAGTCATGCGGAAAGAAAGTAAAGATGAATTTATAAATTAAAAGATAAACAGATAGAAATGGAGATAAATGATTGAAATACGAGGAGAACTTTCTGAGGGTAGTAATGCATAACCCTAGGACAATTCCCCTTTTATTTTATTAATTATTTATAATTTATATCTTTATCAAGATGTTTGCTGACTCCTCACTCAGAGTCCACTTTGAGAGGAGTGGCGAGGTGTCTGTCCTTGGCAGCAGGGTTTTGGAGAATGCTGATTTGGCTGAGAAGGCCACCTGTCTGCTTTTGCCTTTCCCTGCACTGTGCTTGTGCAAGCAGGCATTTTCTGCCGTGGCAACAATTCTTTCATCGGCTCATTATTTGCGGTGTTCTCTCTCTCTCTCTCTCTCTCTCTCTCTCTCTCTCTCTCTCTCTCTCTCTCTCTCTCTGTTGCTCTCAACGCTTTGATTCATTCTACGGCAATGTCACGATTTTAGTAGCAACGATGAAGTGGCCTTTATAAAGAGTAAAGCCGATTTGATGTGTGTGTGCGTGTGAGAGAGACAGAGGGAGAGAATGCATGAGAGCGTGTGTGAGTGTGTGTGTGTGTGTGTGTGTGTGTACAGAAAGCATAACGTCTGCATGAGAAAACCCACGATTTGCCAGGTTGTATTCTAGGAAAAATAAAGGCAGAAGCATAGAAATGCAGATGTGCAAGCTATTGGTGCGCTCTCTCCTGCATGCATGTATGCTTGCATGCATGACCTAAATTGCCTTTGTGAATGAGACGCTCTCGAGTCTCGAGTGTTTCTGTGGAGGCTTCTGCTTTCATGCAATAGCAGAGAGCACGATGATGTTTCAGAGCGCAGGATTCGTACAGGCATTAAGAGTGAATGAGTTCAATGTCATTCCCCATTTGACAACGAGGCGAATAATGCTGAAAGCATAAAATTCCTCTCGGAATGAGAAGCAGGAAGCGTCCATTCCATGAGGAAGGACGCGAAGGCTTCTCTGAAGAGCAAGAAGCCTCTTTCACTTGTCACCTTCCCAAGGCCTTCCGCGTGAGGGAGCGCAACAAAACCTCCAACACACGTTCCGGTTTTGCCTCAACTTCTTTCCTTGTTTTTTGTAGGAAGGAAATTGTTGATAAGAGAAAGATAGAAGCCTTTTACAAGTGTCCCTGACAGACGCTTTTTTCTCTGCCTTGTTCTCTTGCTTCAGTTGTATTATTATTATTATTATTATTATTATTATTATTATTATTATTATTATTATTATTATTATTATTATTATTATTCAGGAGAACAAGCAGGTAATAGGAAATGAGTTATTAGAAAAAAAGAGAAATTCATAAATTGTCCTTCAAAAGAATCCATCGTTGTCTCTTCTAGTTTTGGTGACAATGAAAGATTTCATTGTCACAATGAACTCATTATCTCAGACCAACGGAGTCAAGTGAGCACAACCTAATATTAATATTACTGAATAACAAGACTGCAAGAAATATCATTTGTAACATATCACGCGAGATATCAGTAAGAGAGAGAGAGAGAGAGAGAGAGAGAGAGAGAGAGAGGTCTGTATGTGTGTACGTAAGTACTCATGCACGTGTGTGTGTGTGTGTGTGACTGATTACCGTATACCTGGGGCAGGTAGAGTAGCTCATAATCTCATTCAGTGGCTCGGTTGCAGCCGTCGGGTGAGGACGTGTTGCCTATAGCTCCGATGACTGGAGAGGGAAAGTCGCGTGGCTTTGTTCATCTAATATAACTCGTACATGTTAGATTGCTGCAGCACAGCTGGTGGCAGAAGGGACGCTACACAGTGCATCACGTGAGGCGCACTGAAGACACCAATCCCCAACGGGGTCCTGGCTACTGTATTTAGCGTCTACATGTTCTCATTCGCACATTTATTTCTCGATGTAACTGAAGGTCTCAGTGAGCCCAAATATGATGAGAAGATCTTTCTCTGCTTCAAGCTTCAAGCAGTCGACCTGGATTGTTCTTTTGATTAGCGCACCCATCCAGGCAAGACACGGAACAGCGCGCCTCCAGAAGAGAGAGAGAGAGAGAGAGAGAGAGCCTGTGTGTGTGTTCGTGTGTGCGTGACCAGCTGTCGCAACAAGGGAGGAGCAGGTGGAGGAGGGGAGGAGGAAGTCCACCCAGGGACTCAAATAGCAAGAGAGAACTCAGTTCAGAGGGTCGGCAGGGGCCGAAGGGAGAGGGGGACGTGGTGTTTGTGGCTGTGGTGGCTGGAGAGGGTCAGACACGTGGTTGTGTTTACCTGACTCTTCTGTGTCACAAATTCACTTTTTATCGCATTATTCCACCTTCTCTTTCCGTCAACATTCACTTCTTGTCTTTCTCAAAGCGATTATGACGTCAGAAATGCAGCAGAAACGTTGGTGAACGGGATTTCCAGTAAAGTATGAATAAAAACACAAACTGGCAACTGTTCTGTTTACTACGATTGGCTCCTCGGGATGCATGGAGGTAATGACGTCACTCCCATAGTATGCCAGGCTTCATTCATTGCGGCCAGTGTATGTGTGTGTGCGCGTGTGTATGTGTGTTCCAGGTAGGAAGATGCAGTAATAAGAACGACAAGAGGGAGCAGTGCTTGCTTGACCAAGCACAGCAGCCAAGTTAATGTTTTCATTAGCAACGAAGCGCTCAGCTCGTATAGATTCTCTCCAAGTATTTATACTCGCTCTCCTTCTTTCTATCTATCTACCTACTACCTATTATCTATTGTTCTATCTATCTGCTATCTATTATCTATCTTTCTGTCTATCTATTTACTATCTATTATCTATGTTTCTATCTATCTATCTCTGTTAGAGAAGGAAATAATAGAGAAATAACATGTTAAATGGTTAACCCTTTCCGGTCCAGAGGGGCCGACCCCATTGTTTACGCTCAGGTCTTCCTCACTTACTCCTGAGGGAGACCCCCCACTGGAAGTTGCCACAAAATGCTTCCTAATTTTACCAGTGTCATTTTCATGACCATTAAAGTGGTACCACTGGAAAGCTGAAAGTTTATTCTGGCGTACATTAAAAGTTCTCAGCAATAAGATAACAACTACCACCGTTTTAGATGTGATGAAAAGGACCAAAAATACTTTTTAGCGTTTCTTATTCTCTTCCTCTGTCTTCAAAGGTCAAAAAATATATTTCATGTTTAATAAAATGTAATAAATTGTACGTAAGTAGATAGAACATTCCTTACATACAATGATGGTAAATATTTCAGTCGCCATAAATTAATATTTGATGAATGACGAGGCAATTAACAGAAGCGACCATCAGGCCCATTACAGTGTTCACTTTATAGCCGGCGTTGGCACCACTGGTGGCTAGGTTCGTCATCATCCCACCTGGAATCAAAGTGACATTTAAAAGATGTATCGCTCATTGTGTGTCTTTTTTAACAAACACAACTATATAATTGCGTCTCAAGTGCAAACTCACGCACACACACATAAATGTTATATGTATTTTTTATTCAATTTATGTATATAAATTGAATAAAAAATACATATAGTGTATATATATATATATATTGAATAAAATATACATATACATATATATATATATATATATATATAGAGAGAGAGAGAGAGAGAGAGAGAGAGAGAGAGAGAGAGAGACCCAATTATAGAATTATATAATTAAGTTTGCGTAAAAAAAGACACTTAGCGATGCATTTTTTAAATTTCACTTTTATTCTACATGAGACGATATGTGTGTGCATATATATATATATATATATATATATATATATATATATATATATATATATATATATATATATATATATATATATATGTATATATATTATACAGTATATATGTATGTATGTGTGTGTAATGGAAACAGCGAGAAAGTAAAATCAAAACGGAATAAAATAAAAATGAGAATTCCTGAAAACTCTCACAACTATAATTTGTTTCCCTTAAAATAAAGATTCAAGTACGGGCTCTGGGAACAAGCACAGGCCTTCTTTTCTCTCTTTCTTGAGCAGTTATTGATCGTCACTTCCTCATCCTGTATTGAACTGAAATAAAAATCCTCAAATACGTATCACCACCTTTTATATAATGTGAGTGAGTTTTGAATTAAACAGCAATTTGCTGTCTCCTAAGCTGAAGCTATTATTGGTGCAGTGTTTATGTCCGAACTGTTACAACGGTAGTTTGCACTTGTGGTAAATATCATTGCTTCAATAACAAATGAAGTTACTACTGTACCACAGCCCAGTTAGAAAAGACAAATTGCTCTTTATCATCACAGACGCGGCGGTAAACAAAAGGTGGCGAACAGGAAGTCAGGCATTTTTTGTGTAGTTCAGTTCAGTAGAACCAAGTGAAGGGGAAAATGTTAAAGATTTCGTGCAAGTGAAGAATACAGAAGGACATAGAAAAGTTCGTGGAGGCGAATTTGCAGAAGGACCTTTTGGTTTATAACCATAATATTACAAAGGTAAGAAAATGTATTAAATACAGTATATTTGTGTGTGTGTATGATGGGAATATGACTGGGGAGGGATTTGGGCTTATTATTTATTTATGTTTACAATGCCTAGTTACCTAGGGGGTGGTTAATAATGGACATTATATTTACATAATGTTATTACATTGTGTAAGTACATTATTACATTAGTTTGACATTCTGTTTCTTATCCTTAAGGGTCTAATAAGTTGATTGATTTCTTCTGAAGTATTTGGCTGGGGATTGTTTTGGCAGTGACCTTGACCTTGTGTTCTTTCCCTGGGGCGATATGTGGGGGGGGAGGCCTTTCCCCAAGGAGGTCAGATTTGCTTGTCTTGCCCCGATCCTTCCGTGTGGACGCTCAGCCTCAGTGTCGTCGGCTTGGCTGTTACAGACACAGCCTTTGTTACTGTTAGATCCAGACATGTGTTGCTTTGTATTTGATTCTGGTGTTGTCTGGCAGTTCTTGCAGTGCTGGGTTCTTGTCGTCTTTGTCTGACTTTTCCATATTTCCTCACTTCTACATTCAGTCTTTTGTCAAAAATGTGGATAAGGAAAAAGAAGGAAGGTGGGAGTTGTCATAATCCACGTTGGGATTCGCCTCCTTGGGCGTCTGTCCATCAGCATGAACCTCCTCACTGGTATTTGTTTCTTCCTCGGCTGTTGTCGAGTCTCTTCATTCATTCAGAAGGCTATAGCAGTCATATGCAATAGTAAAATAGTATAGTTGTATATGTATATGTGTATATATATATATATATATATATATATATATATATATATATATATATATATATATATATATATATATATATATATATATATATATATATATATATATATATATATATATATATATATATATATATGCAAATGTAATCATAACATGAACTTTCGCCTGTTTCCTAACAAACTTCTTCAAAAATATACAACGAAATATTAAAATAGTGGAGATTAATTAAGCAGAGGCAAAAGTCAATCTCAAAATGAACATTCAGTAGTTATGGGGTCTTTCAAAGGTTGATTTGCTAAGGACCGTTGCCTAACAAGTATAAGTTTTGTGACTATCGATTCCATACCGTCAACGATCTCCGGTCAATATAGTTCATATCGTCGTGATTATTATCTTGTTCAGTAGTCAGTCAGGGCAAGTCCTACTCGGTCAGCGTCGGTGCCCTAAGCATCAGCATTGCGTTGCAGAATAGCCTTTGTAGCTTTTCTCAAAATAAAAAAGATATGAACTATACCTAATATCAAATCATCTTCATTGCATGTATATACAATTTCTCTTTTAAAATCATACCAAAAAAACAAGACAGTGTTCTGTTTCCAGCAATGAGTTTATTCAAAGAACACGGAATACTTCACTTTATCACGGAAGCTTCACTCCACGCTGCACTCTCATTTCATATATGTATATATATATATATATATATATATATATATATATATATATATATATATATATATATATATATATATATATATATATATAATCTGTGTTGAACATATCGAAAGGAACTATAATTATCGACTGAAGACCTCGAGGCAAATTACAGTAGCGGGTGTCCGGGGAATGGTGGCCCGATTAGGAATGGGGAAGAACTCTGTGGTCAAAAACAGCCTTTATAATGGCCCCTGGAATGTGGGTGTGCCGATCCGCTGGACCTTTAGTGTACAAGTGAAAAGGTGCTTCCACACTCGCCCTCTCATTACAGCCACATCTCCCAGGCACCTCTTCCTTCCTTCCTTCCTTCCTTCCTTCCTTCCTTCCTTCCTTCCTTCCTTCTCTAATCGCATGTCAGACGAATGAACCAGGTCTATACATACTGTATATCCAGTACCTGTATGTCTGGAATCCAGTTGATCCAAGTGTCAGTGGCTCTTTTCACTGACCTTTTATATCTCATAAAATGAGAAGGAGCTACAAATAATCTCAATCACTGTTAGAAGTTGTTCTGTAGCGAAAATTCTGTTTTATCCTTGTAATGAAAGAGTCAATACATTCATCTATCAAAATTCTCTCTTTTGGTGCATCTTCCACCTGCAATTGCTGGGCCCGTCTTGCGGCCTTCTCCCAATTGTCAGGTGTCACAGTATCCAGAGCTTCTTTAGGAAGTTCCGATAGATTTGCCACCTTAAAGTTGTTTCGTTTCGCTATGAAACTTTTCACTTGGGCCCCAAATTAGTTCTGTCAGGTTGTATTGGCAGTGGTAGGGACTAGGGAGGAAGCCGAGTAATTTCATTCCATTTTCTGTCGCAATTTTGTCTACGACATAAATGTTTTTTACTTTAACGGAGTACTTACTACTTGACCATCTCTAGAAGTTGACTTCTCAACATTTTCTCTGTTGGTTTCGCACCTTCAGAGATGAGCCATTCTGTCATCACTGCCTTTTCGCTTGACGTCGTTGGTGGTCTGTCTGTCTACTTCCTTGAATGATAAGGAGGAGCATCAGCCATCCATCACGATAACTGAAGCTGGTGGTGTGTTCGGCAGCAACGGAACCATTCTTCAAACGCTTCGTGATTCATTTGACGGTGATAATCACCATCATTTTTTGCAGTGAATTTAAGCTCAGCGTTTGGAATGAAGAAGCCTTCTGCAGAGCCTGCATGCAGAATGATAAGTGGGCCACCTTTTCCCGACGGCACTTTATTTCCAGCAGCACTCTCGGATTTATTATCTTTCCAGCATTTTCCTGCAGTGTCATTTTGATTCACCCAAGTCTCATCCAGATAAATTACATTTCGTCCGTTCTCTCTGACTTTTTGCATTTTCTCTGGGAATCTCATTCGCAAGCACTGCACGGCACATCGCTCCATCAAAAATTTCCTGCCATCGAGTTCTGCGCGCCGGAAACCAATTTCTTTCACAATTTTTCTTCAAGATTCTCTGCCACCTTTGAATGCTGTTCTTCCCTCATTTCAAACAACACTGCTAATGGTTGGAATTTGTTTCCTCTCATAAAATCTGGGAATGATCCGACGAAGCAAACATTTGCCAAAGTCATCCAAACCATCTTAGGTTTTGATCTTTTACTGTTCTTGATCTCGAAAACTGGATCGATCACCAAATCATTCTCGCGACTCTTGTGCGTCTTTGCATATTGGTTCAGCCGTATCTTTACTGACTTCTGTTGCCTCAGCTGCACGAAGAGTTGGAGTTGCATCATGAGTAATGTGTCCTCTGTTCTGTTCCTCCATCGTGAAGCATCTGAACACATTATGAGTAATTTTCCTTGCTTGTCCTTGAGCGACTCTCATTGAGGAACTCCGACCATCCATGACCACTGCAAAAGGCTTTATTGCCCTGTAATGAGTGACAACTGCAGCTCATAATAGAGCGGCGCCTAGCCCGAGACACGAGGTCACAGCAGTTCACCCCAAAGCCACATTTCTTCACTTTAAAAGGTTAATATTAATGACTGGTTCAACACAATATTCGTCGGGATCTGTGAACAACAATCAAGATTCAATCATTTTTGGAGCAAATTTATTCATTTCAGTTACTAAACTGCTCCCTTTATAGACCTCATTCAAAATCTTAATAGACTGATATTAGGCAACGCCAGACCAATTTCAATCCCAACCACCGACGCTGTTTAGACCTTTTTTTCATCTTGTTACCCGCATGTTTTGTTTTCCATATTCAGTTGACTGTTGTCTTGAAACAATCTACACAAGAAAAAAAGATAACATCAACGATGGAAAAACAATTTCATATTCAAATTTCCCTATTTATAGAAAAGTTCAGATAACAAACATCTTTTAAGCATTTAATCACACACACACACACACACACACACACACACACACACACACACACACACACACGTGTTTGAGCGCCAACTATATTTACTTCGGCTAACCCTCACCTTCACATAAAGGAGCCCTGCAGCTTATAAGACCTGACCATTCTGAAGAGATGAACGAAGTAAAGGTTTATTGTTTCTTAACTGACAGATGCAGATTTCAATACTTGACCTCAGAATCGAGATGACAGATGTGGCAACATGTATGCCACGTTTCTCAGATATATTATTGAAAAAACTGTTTAGAATATTGATCATTAACAACTGTATACATAACCATGTTTAGTGGATATTTCAGAGCAATTCCCTCCAGTGTTGTTATACAACAAAGACCTCTATTCCACAAAATTTCCCTTAGAATGGAAGTTTGACACCGCACCTACACTAAGTGACTTTCGTCCCAACAAAACCCTCACGAAGCTCTGTTGACTTTGATGACGTCTTGCCGCTGCCGCTATGCACCCAGCCACGATGATCTTCCTCCTCCTCCTCCTCCTCCTCCTCGCTTGCCTGCCGGGGAGGCGGATGAGAAATCCCAGTGGTCTTCTTCCTTTGCCGCGTCCATGACGAAGTTCGTTGGGCGAATGACTGAGTGACTGACTGACGGTGATTTTAACCAAACTGACATCAAGCGAGTAACCGGAAGCGCATCAGTATTAAGCGCAGGCCAGCTTCTCACAAGGTATCTTTTTTTTTTTTGGTTTTATTTATCGAGTTCTTGTGTGATAACAATACAAAAAGCCCCTACCTACAAACATTGCTTACAGGGATACAAAATACAAATCTAAGGCCGGGCGCACATTGAGACGCAGGGCAGTGCAGAGCAGGGCAGACTCAGGGCAGGGCAGGGCAGGGCAGGTCAGCATAGGTGTGGTGCGCACAATGGGAAGCAGTCTGTCGTCCTATGCAGGCCCTGTGATCATGGCTGCCGCTAATGATTACCTGAGAAACCTCAGCTCAGAATCTGACTCGGAAAATGAATTCGAGAATACTTTGTTATTATATGACATTTGTAGGGGAAAGAGATCACTGCGGAGGAGTGAGTACATGGCCAAGAGGAATGCCCATGGTGCATTTGGTTTAACATCTGAGTTGAGTGATGAAAAATTCAAGAATTATTTCAGATTAAGCAGAGAACAATTTGATAAGGTGCATAACATGATACAAAGTGACATATCATGTGAAGGTTGCAACGCCCAAAAAACCAATCGGGAGTAGAGAAAAACTGGCTGTGTTTTTAAGATAAGTTTTATTTTCCTTCACATCTATCTTTCAGCAATATAGGAACGGAGGAAAAAATCATCTGATGAACAATTCCCTTTTCTTTTGACCTGTAATACTGCCTCCATAATGTCATTATAATGGATAATTGTAAAAAGGAAAAATAACAGGGAAAACAGTGTTGATAAGAAGCACACAGGTCTTTCCGAGAGATTCATCAGAAATTAACAAAATCATCAGACATATGACTTTCATATCATATAATAATTTGGTGGATTACTGAGCGAGTTACTTCCTGTGCCGCATGTGCGCAGAAAACTGCGTTTCAAACACTGCGTGACGCAGGCCGAAGCAGGTCCGCCCCTGCGCTGTGCTGTCCTGCTTGACAATGTGCGCGCTTGCATTTAAAATGGTGAAATGCAGTTTTCTGCCCTGCTCTGTGCTGCGCTGCCTGTGTCGCCTGCGTCTCAATGTGCGCCCGGCCTTATATTACAAAGAAAATCAAGAACACATAGATACATAGATAGACTGATATATAGGTCAGTCTATCGACTACAACATTATTATAGTTTAAAAATGCAACAGGATCTCAAATAAGGCCCAAGGAAAGGACACAAAAGACAAACAAATAAATCTCAAGAGTCATAAAAACATTTCAAAGCAGAACAATAAACAAAAAAACTTCATGTATAACATTTTCAACATTGTCCCTCTTACAAGTGGAACTTGAAATGCAGCATTTTGGCAATGGGCCACAAACTAGCATGTGAGGCAGAAGACATAAAATGGCATGAGAGAAAGCACCAAGACTGAATATTATATATATATATATATATATATATATATATATATATATATATATATATATATATATATATATATATATATATATAAATGCATATGGGTCTCAGAGTCTTAAAGGTGATCCTTCCTGATAAGCAAACATGACAATGCATATAATATATAGAACAACACAACTTGAATTATGGAGGAATAGTTCTCTATTTGTGTCAGGAGAGATCCCCGTTGAATATGGCCTTAATATTAGTACAATTGAACGTTTGAATATTTATCTTAATTATTTATCTATTCACTTGAAATCAACATTTTGACACATCAGAGGGAGAGAAGCATTTCCTTTCCTTTCCTTTCCTTTCCTTTCCTTTCCTTTCCTTTCCTTTCCTTTCAGTGACAGCAGAACAGAAAACATAGAGCAGAGTGCTTTCAGGTGGCTTGGTCACGTGAGAAGAATGGGAGACTAAGGGAGGGAGGGAGGGAGGGAGGAGGGCCTAGAAAGTGCTAGGGAGGGGGATGGGGGAGGGGGAGGTGTTGAAACGGAAGGGTATATATATAAAGGTATATTAAGCGACTTGTAATATGGAAGTCGTCTTCTTCCTCCTCCTCCTCCTCCTCCTCCTCCCTGACTCAGCAGTGGGAGAGTGAATGGGGCAGTGAATAATCTCTCATTTTTCCCGTGAAGCCACCCTGAGAGAGAGAGAGAGAGAGAGAGAGAGAGAGAGAGAGATGCAATGAAGGATAGACTATTACAGGTCTTAATATTGAGAGTATTCTCTCTCTCTCTCTCTCTCTCTCTCTCTCTCTCTCTCTCTCTCTCTCTCTCTCTCTCTCTAAACAAAGAATAAAGACACTAAAGGAATAAAAGAGCCTTGGGATAAAAGACGCCATTTGCACTTTACCCAAAGATCTTCACAAGAAACAACAGCAAATGTTTTTCTTCTCTTCTTCTTCTTCTTCTTCTTCTTCTTCTAAATATAACGAAGGCGTAATTCTCCAAGTGCCTTCTCTCTTGCGAGCGTCTTCAAGTCTTCATAATCATCAGTTTTCTTTCTACCACCAAACACCTGAATCTCTATTGACGTCAGAGGCGGAAGAGTCAGCGACTGGAGCAGAAGCTTCAAGTCTAGATCTGAGGAAAGACAAAAATGGCGGCATATTAACACCTACTCTACTTGACCTGCTCTCTCTCTCTCTCTCTCTCTCTCTCTCTCTCTCTCTCTCTCTCTCTCTCTCTCTCTATATATATATATATATATATATATATATATATATATATATATATATATATATATATATATATATATATATATACATACATACTGTATATATAGATAATATATATAGTTATAGATATAGTTATGTATAGATATAGTTCTACATGTTTGTACACAAACACTGGCTGAGGAGAATCACTGTGCTATGATAACTGAGAGGAAATATAAGAGGAGGAGGAGGAGGAGGAGGAGGAGGAGGCGAAAACAGAAATAGCACAAAATGTAGTGAAGACTTTCAATACTCTTATTATTCCTCATTACTATTATACATTGAAAGTCTTCCTTTTCCTGGCCTCTGCTTCTTCTTCTTCTTCTTCTTCTTCTTCTGCTACTCTTGCTTCTTCTGCTTTTCATTCTATTCATAAAGGAGGAGGAGGAGGAGGAGGAGAGAAGAAGAAGAAGGGAAAGGAACAGGAACAGTTTCTTGAGTGACGGTTGACTTTGGATGATACTGATACTCACCTCCCCTGAATTGAATCCGTAATTCAGTTGTTCCTGCTCCTTCTCGCCTGCTTGTGGGAACCAAAGTCCTGTTTAGGACTTGGGCAATGCGGTCTTCCTCTGGAGCCTCTCTCATGGAGTATGTTAATGTCAGTTTCTTTGCTGAAGAAATGAAGGGAGAAAGGGGAGGAAGGCTCTCCAAGTCTTCGTAGCTTCCATCATCCCCAATGACCAAATCTGTGGGATGAAACAAATGAGAGGAATTTTTGAGACATTATTATTATTATTATTATATATTAATATTATCTACAACAACAGAAAATAATAATAATAATAATAATTATAATAATGACTGACTATATAGAAGAAAAGCAGCATAACTAAACTGTTGTTCTTTTGATTCGTATATAACAATTACATATATATATACTCGTATATATATATATATATATATATATATATATATATATATATATATATATATATGTATATGTATATATATATATATATATATACATATATATATATATATATATATATATATATATATATATATACACATAGAGTGAGACAGAGAGAGAAAAACAAAGATGCCGATGTATCGACGTAACTCTTTAAAATCCCTATTAGATACAAAGAAGCAATTCAGTGACATTGATACTTTCCTTTCTTCTTCTCCTTCTTCTTCTTCTCCTCCTTCAGAGCTGCTCTACATAAATACCTCATGAGGAGGTCATTACCAAAGAAGAAGAAGAAGAAGAAGAAGCAGAGAATAACTAAAAAGCTAAAGTAGTTTGAGTGATGGCTGAAGGCTTTAGTTCTTTATCATTGAGGGAATAAAGGTTGAAGAAGAAGAAGAAGAAGAAGAAGAAGAAGAAGAAGAAGAAGAAGAAGAAGAAGAAGAAGAAGAAGAAGAAGAAAAAGAAATTCCTACTTACATAAATAATCCACTGGAGGCCAATCCTCTCCTCTTGTAAGCAGCGGAAGGTCCCTTAGATGTATCCCGATAGCAATGTTCATGCGAGCATTCGCCTCATAAGCAGCTTTTGATGCTTCACTCAATGGCGAAATATCTTTTGCTTCCACTCCTGAAAATCTGAAATTCAGGTATATCTCTTTGGGCTTCAGTTTAGGCAGTAAGGATGGAAGGACATAGAGACTCTTGGGTTGTGTGAATGTTACTCTGTTCTTCAGAGAAGTTCTTCCCTCCATCTGTGACGCGAGTGAGTTAACAACCTTTTTGTCCAATCTAGTTTCTATGCATGGTTCCAGTACCCGATCAAGTGGATCATCATCATCATCATCATAGCAAGAGCGGTAGTATGATACATAGAGTTCATGGATCTCCTCTATTGTATCATACAACACCTCTCTCTCAGTTCCGTAAAGGATTCCTGGTATGAAGGAAATGATGTCTTTGAATTTCCCAAATAACTGACCTATATCTCTTCCATCCCATAATCCTCTTGAGCAAAGAACGTTGCCAAGAATGTTCCCTCCCCCTTGCGGCCTCCCCCTTCCACCTGCTGTGATGACGTCATCGCAGATGCTGCCTGCAGCTGCAAACTCTTGCTCACTTCTGTGTCTGTGGCAGTAGACATTTACGATCTCCAGTTGCTTCTTTGTTTTCTTTATGGAGAAATAGGAGGACATGATGGCAGCAAAGTTCCGAAGCACCTCTGGAGAATTAATCTCCCTTTTGAAGCTTCTAACATCTGCCTCAGACCATTCATATTTCTCCTCCATGTAATGCTTCAGAGACCATTTTCTGTACAGTGCACCAAATTCCTCCTCCAGTGATTCTTCAGAGATTCCTGTCTTGTCGGAGATTCTCTTGATCTTGTGCTTTCTCAGCTGTAAGTAGACTGATGTCCTGGTGTTCATTTCATCCCTTAGCTCTGGACACTCAATGTAAAGGAGGATGAACAGGTTAAAATACAGTGGGGTTTGCAGGATGGTTCCAGTGCCAGTGTCCATTTCTTCTATTTTCTGAAGCAGCTCTTTCTTCATCTGCTCCTGCTGGGTGACGTCATCATCTTTGACCAGGTGGCCAATGAGCTTTTCTGCGAGCAATTTCATGTCCTGTTTCTGAAGACCTGAAACTTTGAGGTTGATTCTGGAACGTTTTGCTTTGTTCACAATTTTTGTTAGTCCCTCTGTGTTCCCTGGACGTGTTGTGACAACAAACTTCATCTTATTTGAAGCAAGTGACAGCATTTCAGAGAAAAGCTTTCTAGATTTCTCATTGGCCTCATCATAGCCATCACACAAGACCAAACACTTTGAACCTAGGACTACTGATTTGACGAGATCAAAAGGAAATCGAGCAACAGTTTTTGGAATCAAGCTCTTTAGGTAGTCATCAAAGTTGTCGTGGTCATGATTCCTGAACTGCATGCAGAGAAGGAACGGGAAGGAAGAGAGTTCTGGAATATCCGTTGTATTCTTGCACCATCCCTCTGCATAGGAGCAGAGAATTGTGGTCTTTCCAGAACCTGCATCACCAGATATAATCACAACTTCAAAGTCTTTTCCCTTTGTGTCTTTAATGCTGAGGATTTCTTGTTGAGTTACAGTGATACTTTTATCGCCCTGGAGGCCTCTATTTAACTGCTGATCATCCGCCACTTGTAAACAGACCATGATGTTACTTGGATCTGTTAGAGAATGATCAGGGAGCCAGTCGTAGGGCAAGATCTGACAGAGGCGTTCATTCAGAGACAGGAGTTCTGCTTCAGCTGATTCTTGTATCATGTCAGAAAGCTCACTCCCAAACTCTTCCATTACTTCTTGAAACCTCTGCACATCCCGAGGGTCTGAGGGATCATATTTCTCACGGATCTTTTTTAGGAGCTCTGGAACAGCTTCTTGGATCTCTGCTTTAAGCTGGTCAGTGTCACCAGAATTAGATGGAAAGAGACTCTTGATTTCCTCAAGAGTTTTCTCGAGCGTTGCTTGGAAGTCTTTCATTTTTCCTTCCAAATCTGGTTCTGACATATGAGGCTCTTCATGGCTAATGAAGTTCCTCTCATCTTTGATTATTTTTAAGAGTTTTTTCAGTTCATCACCAGGGTCATTCACCCCCTTTTGCCAAAGAACCTGGCAGATTTTGTTCATCAGTGTGATGTCCAGATCTTCTGGAGGCTTTTCTGTCAGATTTCTTAGTTCTTGTCCATTGAATGCACAACTCCTCCCTTGAAGTGGAACTTGGTTTTCAATGAGAATTTCTTGGATGCTCTTTTGGTGGCCTTGGAGGAAGTGGAAGGAGTATATGAAGTGAACCACCTTCTTTCCATACTTCTTCACAAACAGGCTCAGCCTCAAAGCTCTCGAGTCCTCTGAAGAAAGAACTGATCCTGAAGTAGCCATGTCTTCTCTAATCACCTCTGGGAGACCAGTGTTGTCTGTGCTTGTGCGTCCTTCCTTGTCTCCTCTTGCAGAAGACTTCAAGAAGAAGAAGAAGTGACAACCTGAGAGGGAGAGAAGAATAAGAGCAGTTAAGAGCAGGAAACAGAATGAGAGAAACATCAGGAATAATGATAACAAGAGAAGCAGTGTTAATATCAGCTTTAACTTGACTGCTCATGATGAGATCAATGGGAGACAGAGAGAATCTGAGGAATTGGAGGAAAGGAACAGATTGATGGATGGAGGAGACTGGAGAAAGGGAAGGAAGACGACATTTTGCCTAGGTTAGGGAAGGAAGAGACACAAGGGAGCTTTAAAGAGGGAGAGATTTGATCTCTCTCTCTCTCTCATTCGCTCTCTCTCTCTGTTGAAAAGAAGGAAAAGAAAAAGGAACTCATTCAAACAGTAGTGATGGAAATCAATTTTGGGGGGGTGGGGGGTGGAAGGTGGTAAATATCTCTCTCTCTCTCTCTCTCTCTCTCTCTCTCTCTCTCTCTCTCTCTCTCTCTGCTGAAAAGAAGGAAGAGAAAAAGGAACTCATTCAGAAGGGGCT
>JANJGK010003190.1:0-67500 GCA_039081455.1 Macrobrachium rosenbergii | reverse complement strand
TGGGAACTTCATAATTACCCAGGTCATTTGGCTCCTTAACTTTAGCAAGCGCGCACAAACACACACACACACACACATTGTAAAACCGACCAGCTATGGAGACGTGATTGAATGGTCTGAACAAGATATGATTAAAAACCGAAAGGAAACATGCAGTGAGTGACCTCACCTGCTGCTCTGCTGCTGCTTCTTTTGACTCTGGTTCCACAATGGAGTTCGTCTATGTTTCCCCCATGAGGTCGTTCTTTATAGCCGGTAATCAGGGCGCGTTATTGAGAGGCTTTGCGTTGGAGAATGCTGCAATTGTGTCAGATAGATCTTCTTTTCTTACAGAAATAAATCAGGAATTTTCAGATTTTTCGCCTCTGATAAAGATGACGTTGATGCTTCCGTTCGTCCATTGCTGAGGGAAATATAAATTCCCATCAACTGAAAGTGATGGAAGGAAGGAAAGCTCTGATATACATGGAGGACGCTTCCTCTCGCCCCTGCTGCTGCACACTTTCCCTTCCTGCTTTCTCTCTCTCTCTCTGCTTTCTATGATGACGATGAGTCGAGTAGGGACCCCTTCTTCCCCTCGCCCCTCCTCCCAGTCTTTTCAAAACGACCGATCCCAGAATCATCTGGGGGTTTGAGGCAGTTCCTGAAACAGAGCAGCATCATTTCATCAGTCTTGGCTTTGTTGCATCAACATAAGATTTGTGGGTCAGGTTGCAACTGCATGCCAGTGGAAGTCTCTCTTAGTTTCACACTGACTCTATTTCTTTTATTTATTTTTTTTTTTATTTTTTTTGCCTGACGTTTCTGAAGCTATTCATTACTTGTGTTATGAATGGGGTGGTGCAGGCGACATTCGTGTTTTATTTCTCCATTGAAAATCGCTTTCAGAGACTTTGATCTGATCAGTTTAACTTGGATGGATTCGAACCTTTTGTCCCTTTCTTCAGCTTCAGTCTTCGAAAATTAAGAAAGTTGGAAACTGCTATAATTAATTAAAAGGCGATCTATGATATGGGTTCAGGGATTCCGTTTGCAGTCAGTGAGTGCCTTGACCATATTTGAACACAGTCTCTCTCTCTCTCTCTCTCTCTCTCTCTCTCTCTCTCTCTCTCTCTCTCTCTCTCTCTCTCTCTCTCTGTCGATAACATCATCTTTCTCGCTGGCACCTTCATGCAAGTGGTCTACTGTCTATTCGATCGCCTCTCGTGAATTATTTGGGGCCGTGAAATTCTGCAGCGTGCGAGGAAGGAAGGAAGGCCTCGGTATCAGAGAGGAATTGGATTTGTATCTTCAGTCAGATCGCTTCGGAGGGTCACGTTTTTTTTTTTTTTTTTTGGTGGGGGGGGAGGGTGTGGTTGGGTGGGTGAGGGGTTGGGGTTGCGTGGATGGGTGGGGGTGGATATCGGTTGCTGGATATATTTGGTCCCATAATCTGATTTGTTTTCACTCCATAGAAAACAACGTTTCTGAGTTTGTACTGTAGTTATGAAAGCATTTTTTAGTTTGTGTAGACTGTATTTTAGCCTGATTGTTATTTCCTTCTTATTTGTGTATTTATGTGTGAAGCAGTGCAAGTCAGTGTTTAAAGAACGTTTTGGCTTCTCCTCTCGGGTTTTGTGCTGCGTGTAATGAATGAGTGATTCTTCTTCTTCTTTGCTTAGAAGTCAGTGAGAGCGCAGAAGGCGGCGGCGGCAGAGAATATATAGATAGCGAGGCAGGCTCGGTTCTGAAAACCTGAAGTGTGGCCGCGAAAAGGAGGACTTCACAAACAGAGATATGAGGAGGTGTGGAGGGGTAGGTGTCTCGGATCTCAGGACTGTAAAAGACGCCTTCCTTCTCTCGCTGTGAAGGAAGGACTCGCCGACTAGTCAGGGTTTGCTGTGGGTTGGGAGTTGTGTGCACAGCGTCTGACGTGGATTTGGATTCAGCAGTATCGTGTTTTGTAGTCTTCACGTCCTCTGTCGGGACTTCCCTAATTCTTCTGCTCTACATTCTTTATGGAGACATGTCTTCAGGGCCTTGTTGACATCGTTACTCTCTCTCTCTCTCTCTCTCATTTCATATTGACTTAGTTTGCTGCAGTCCTGTTTGCATGACCTCTTTGTAACAGTTAGTTAGAAGTTTTTATTGGCATGTCTCGAGTTTTTTTTTTGTTTTCTCTATAATAATTTGTGGTTGAAGAAGTTGTTTTTATTTGATTTCATTTTTTGCAGTCCCAATGAAATGATTCCTGGATCAAAGGAATGCGTCGCCTTCGAAAAGAGTTTTTCATATTTTCCTTTAGAATGAAACACCCAACAGCAGCTGTCACAGACAACACCAAACTATGTATCAAGGGAAAGGCGATTTGTCGCCATCTTGCAGGGCGCAGACAGACACATTATATATATAACGTTGCTGATCATCTATTTTTGATCAACATTTTAACGGCAAAGTCATTCTGGGATAAACGTCGACTATGAAGCAGGAGCGTAGCACCCAAATCAGGATCGCAGCCTGAAGAACAACAACGCTACGACAGAGACCATTCGAACAGCAGCATCGCAAAGCGCCTTCATTGGTGTTGCTGCTGTTGTTTATCCTAGTTTTATTCTTTTTACACTCTTATTTAAACATTCGTCTCATCATGCCACACTACCGTGTTTGCCGTGTGACTGAATAATGGGATTTACTAAGCTGCTCGATTATGGCTCACTTTTATGCAAATGACTCACCTCACCTCACCTGCCACATTGGTGGGACCCACCATGCAGGCACAGGAGTGAGGGAGGGAGGAAGGCGACCCGGTTTGCATTCCTTCGATTTATCTGAAGATTCCATTTGGAATGGACGCTTCTTTTGCCATACACGGCAACCGAATGTAAAGCTTTTTTTATTTTTTGTTATTGAGAGAATTAACATAGAAACTTGACATTGTATTTTATTGGCGGAGAAAATCAATTACAGGTAGTTTTCCATCATACAAATGTAAGTAATGTTTATGCATGTTTTTGTTTACCGTCTATAAATATATTTTCTCTCGGTTCAACAGATACTGTAGGTGTTATATATCTATGCATAGTAATGCTTGAAAGTCACAGTTTTGCAGTGAAGTCGAAGATTCTGACAGATTTGCAAAAGAGGGAGGAAGGAAAACTGGACCTGCATTGGAGTGCTGCTCAGGTGTGGACCACGAACAAGTCTGGGCGCTTGATGAGAGAGAGAGAGAGAGAGAGAGAGAGAGAGAGAGAGAGAGAGAGAGAGAGAGAGAGAGAGAGAGAGAGCACTGACTGAAATGAGCAATATTTTTTCATTCCCAGTAGATGAGCACAAACAAGAACAAAAAGTGTATTTGAGTTATTGAAATCTGATCAGAAAATATGAAATGTCTGCTTATTCCTGCTTGACCATGCCCTCCAACCCCCTCCCTCCCCCACTCCACCATTCTACCCCCGCCTATCACTCCCACCCACTCTTGCTTTTTCTCCATCTCACAGATGAAAATTTAAAATCTCTCCTTTTTTGCATGTCTACCCTACCTGTCGCTCATTACCTGAAGTGTGTGTGTGTGTGTGTGTGTGTGTGTACGTGTGTTGTATCCAGCTGGGACATCGCCTGTGTATCGCAATACTGTATTTCCTTGAAGAAGAAGAAGATGTGCGGGGACTGCTTGAAGCTTTTCATGTTGTAATTATCATTTCTGTGATGATTAGCTAAGATGGCCCCTACCCTGTGCCCTAGCGTGTAATGAATCCTTTTGTGAGTCATTGTTTTGTAGAAAGGACGGACGTATTCATTGTTTATGAGTCGCAAAGGGCCATTTATCTCTTGTGTCCCACTGGCAACCTCTGCAGTCAACGAGAAGCGAAAAGATTCGGGGCATTCGGTTTTCGTAGTCTCTACAGCATATCCGGTATAGTTTATAGTTTTATATATCATGCAGTTGCACACATGTAGAGTATCTACAGTATGAATGAAAACTTATGCTACCTCATCCTTCATTGTTAGTTCACCAGAACTTGAAGCTTTAGTGTTCAGAATGACAGTGGGCGGAGGTGACCCAGTTTGGAAGTGCACTTCTGCAGGAAATGTGGTCAAATTCCGATTTGTACCGATTAACTGATTCAGTGTACTTCTGAATATACACAGCCCAACTTACTTTATATATTTACAAAACCATATGGCAGAGGTAATTAACAGTGCATTATTTGTATATTTCAATCCTCATACGCTTATTGTACAGCTTATTTGAACGTTCTTAGCGAGAAGAAAAGTTCAGGTGCCGTGAGATTTCCTGTCTTTAATCCCCAGGGAGCTTTTGTCAACAAATGTGTCGCAGCCACGAACTGCTGAGGAGTCTTGCTTCGGCGTCAATCTGCTCCTGCGAGGAAGAGCAGCGCGAGCAGGCGGACGTCCGTCGTGCCTTTCGAGCGAGGAAACTCGCTCCATTTTCACTCAGAGGAGTTTCTCGTCGAGTTGCTCTTTTCTGAAATGAATCTGAATATCGGCTTCCCAAAGTCGTTGGAGCTCCAGAGAATAATGTGAGCCTTGCCTGTGGCAGCAGCATCCTTGCCCGAGAACGTCATGAGAACACCTGCGTTAACTGACGTATCAAAGATTCTCTGACTTACTATACTGAGAAGATAATAATATGTACAGAGTTGGGTTCACGATTTCATTAACTGCGTCCCTGTGTTTCTTCTTATAATTCCCTCCTGTTGATGACATAGTCACGGGGACTCATTCAGTGACGCATACGAATTGGCGTGGAAAATACCATGCTCTTTGACACATAATTACTGGGTTAAACACAAGCAAATGGAAACGCACTGTTCAGCATTTTGACGCTGTTAATTATAAATATATTAGGAAATGATTTTTGTGGTGATTATTTAAGACAGAATATCATAGCCTGACTCTCTGCAGATAATGAATGCCCTTCTGTGCCCGACAAGGGCAAGTGTGAAGGTGGCTGCTAATATAATACTGTATTGCCGTTGCATATGACCTGTATCCTTATGCATTGTGCTGAGAGAGCTGTTGCTATGACAACGTGCATCTCCTCATTTGTATTGTAGGTGTGATGAAGAGGAGACAAATGACCAGTCTCTGGGGGGGGGTTGGCTTGGAGGGTGGGTGGAGGGGTCTTCAAAAACACAGGCCTTTAAACGTCTCCTGCCCTCATGGTGATGAATGGAAGACATCGCTTCATAGCCTCTGAAAGAACCCAGTGGCATCTATTCATTATTTAGGTGGCAATTCATAATGTTGACTTTTGATACAATGCTTCAAAAGGGATTGAACGCTGTGGACTTTGCAAAAGCGGTTGGTGCAATCTATGACCAATATTGCATTTTTCGTGCTTTCAGCTGAGAGCCCAAATGGCCGAAGAGGAGAGCCAATTAAGGCGCCCCCCCCCCTTCAGCGGCTGAGTGATTATAATAATATCTCGAGTCCTTTAGACCTCGATCAAAGAGCCTTTGCTGCTTTCTGCTGCTTTTGGGTGGACGTTTTTTGATGGTCAGGTCTTCCATGTCACTTGGCTGGTGTGAAGTGGTCGGTGTGTGTCACAAGGTACTGAAGGGGTCTCGCTGAGTCTTCATGCGACGCCAGAGAGCACTCACTAATAATAATGATAATAATCATTATTATTGTTTTAATTACAATAATAATTATCGTAGTGATTGTCTAAACCGTTCTTGGTATAGGAATGTATCCACACACAAACTCATATATATATATATATATATATATATATATATATATATATATATATATATATATATATATATATATATATACATATATATATATATATATATATATATATATATATATATATATATATATATATATATATATATATATATGTGTGTGTGTGTGTGTGCGATTTTGTCTAGACTATAGAGATGGAGAAACTGTATGCATGTATGTATATATGTATGTATGTATGTGTGGCTTCGACTTGAAAATTATATCATCTCTGGCCAACTGTTCACTGCAGCTAAATACAAAAAAATGTCCGTCAAAGAAGATTTTGAAATTGACTAAAGAATGGTGCAGGATTATATAGAACCCCTGCTCCAAGAGAAGGCGAGTTAATAACACTAAAAGTAAGTGTCGAGAGTAATGGGAAGTTTGTATTCAGAACCACTTGCGCTTGAAGGTTACATTATGAAATTACAAAAAGCAAACCTGTTTATAAATCGCAGAGAGAGAGAGAGAGAGAGAGAGAGAGAGAGAGAGAGAGAGAGAGATAACGATATCCTCCCTCAACCCGAAGAGCGAAACTCGCCCATATTCCCGAAGACAGAAGGTCGAGAGTAATGTGGTGCTCCTCAGTCGCTTCGTCACTTCCTCTGAAGCTTTCTTTATCTCTAGACCCATGCAGTCCTTATTATGCTCTTACGAAGTTTAATACATCGATTTTTGTCCTCATTACATAAGCAACGTCCACGAATTATTAACAGAGTATACAACATTGTTCATTTAACTTATGCAACATTAATATAGATTTCTGAAGGAAATTGTCAAGGTTTTCTCAACAGTCTAGACTCACAGCCGTCAGTAGAGAGAGAGAGAGAGAGAGAGAGAGAGAGAAAATTGGCTCTCGGAATACTGATCAAGTACCTCCCTGAAAAATAAGCGAATTCTGTTTATTTATATAAATATTCATGTCTAGAGTGGAGGAGACAATAGGCCTATTTATCCTAAAGGCAAACCCTCGGTTTTCAAAGGACGAAAATATTTGGGACATTTGAAACTTGAACGCGTCAGTCGTTGGTCTTAATTCACTTGTCACTGATAACATTGATAAATCTCTCTCTCTCTCTCTCTCTCTCTCTCTCTCTCTCTCTCTCTCTCTCTCTCTCCTCTCTCTCTCTCTCTCTCTCTCTCAATGTTTCACGACTATATCTAAATTATTCGTCAACAGACTAGGAGCTGGACTATTCTACTATACCTATGAGGTCATTACAAAGTCATTTTCTTTCTGATGTTAATGACCATGTCAGTAACTGACATTGATATTTATTACTGATGAATATTAAAGAGGTTGAGAAGGAGGAGGAGGAGGAGGAGAAACACTGCATACAGGAAGGAAGGAAGGAAGAAAGGTAGGAAGGCAGGAGTGGTCCATCTGACCATGGCAATACGTTTACTGTGTCTTTGATGATGTTGCACGGCGATATTTAATTATTAGTTTTTTACAAGATTTAAGCAGTCAAAAATAACTATGGCACCTTTAAAAAGCCAGACAGCTTATTAATGAATCAAATGGCGTTTACTTCATCCCTTGTCTGAGTATGGAGAACAAAAACAATGTAAAAATAAAGCTTAATTGGAAATCGAAGTTGCCAGTGAGTGAATCAACCTTGGCTCTCGATTGGATGTTTCATTTCCAGAGGGGATCAGTTGATTTCGTGACGTTGTGAAGTGAATATCCGCTCGCGATTTGGGAGCTCATCTGTGCAGACGCTGCAGGCCTTATTGGAACCCTGTTTCATCAGGTATGGGTAAGTTACTTAATTACTTGAATGTAGGCTATATCATCAATTATTTAACAAACAACGTTCCGTTACTTGTTAACATTACTTTTGTCACTCAAAGGAATTCGATTTCAACAAAAAATATCGTTGCTGCAATATTCGTGATTATTTGAAGATAATCTCCTTAATAATGCTCATGAACCTTATTTTCCATATAGTAATAATATTAATAATAATAATGTGGCGCTGATTTCCAGACCCTTTTCTTTATTCTAAGAAAACTGCGTAATGTAATAACAGGTAAATCTATACTTGAAGGTCCTTTCAGTTAAATGAAATGAACAATGTCATCATCTCCATTATTAACAAATGGACGTTTTGTAAAAGGACAAACTTTTTTATATCAAAATTCGTCATGAAACCGCCACCTTGAAGGTCTAGAGATGAACTCATAGGGTGCTTGCTGCTGCTCCTGCTGTGACTACTGGGCCAGGAGGAGGAGGAGGAGGAGGAGGAGGAGCATTCTACTCCTCCTCCTCCTCCTCCCTCTGGCCTTCGGCTGTAGAGGACGGATTCCCTTCTGGTCTCTCGGAGGAAGTCCTTATCTGTGTGTGTGTGTGTATCAGTGGTTCTCAGTCTTTTTGTAGTGAAGGAGGCACCCTAACTAATCTAATCATTACTGTGGCACCCCTTCTTCGCCATCCCCCCACATCGATGGAATTCACTTCTTATTTATATAGTGTGTATGTAATACATACATATATATATATATATATATATATATATATATATATATATATATATATGTGTGTGTGTGTGTGTGTGTGTGTGTGTGTGTGTGTGTGTGTGTGTGTGTGTTTGTATGAATTAAATTATCGTCTTTACCTTCTTAGTAATTCGTCTGCTTTGTTCGAGTTCCCAGAACAGTCAGGGCAAAAAGCCTCAGAAATGATTTAATATTCAAATAAATATGGGGATCTTGACTATACTATTAGTGTGGAGTACTGTATTTTCCATTCTTAAATTTGGTTAATTGAAATAGAAATATTTTATTGCTTTTTTTTTAATAAGAAAGACAAAAGTTCTTTTTTTTCTTTTTTTGAAAATTCCCAGCAGGAGAGAGAGAGAGAGAGAGAGAGAGAGAGAGAGAGAGAGAGAGAGAGAGAGAGGAGAGAGAGAGAGAGAGAGAGCAGACGAATAATCTGAGAAGGGAGAGAAAGAAGGAAAGAAGCAGAAGACAAAAACAAGAGAATGAATGAGACGAATATAAAAAAAAAGCGATAAAATATAATTTTTCTCCTTCACAGAGAAACTTTTGTCTACTCTATTCCGGATTGAGTGAGCATTAGACGAAAAGATTCTATATAGCTTCGAATCATCATGTATCAAAAGCATTCAGGTTCCGTGACTTGTATGAGTTGCTATTCATTATATATTATAAATAATTTTCTAACTGATAATCATAATTCCCAGCGCGTAGCCTTAATATGCAATAAGTCATTAATGATTTCTTGATGGAATTCGCTGTTTATCGAAAGGTGATAAATCTGAGGCAGCTACACTCTTGCAATCACAGGCAATATTCTGCATCATTGTAAGATGTTGTTGCCCCCGGAGGGGGCTAGCGCCGTCAGTGTACCTCGTTCTCTCTCCAAAACGTCACAGAGAGAGAGAGAGAGAGAGAGAGAGAGAGAGAGAGGGGGGGGTGGGGGCTAATTATCCCGAAGGAGTTCTGTGTCTTCCTCACTTTCTACGTCAAAATCTACAGCAACGCTTCGTTGAACATCCCGTGAATAAAATGCAGTTCGTGTCTCGGTTTCGATCATCTGCGTCTTTCCTGAACGTCTGATTCTGTCTGACTCTCTTCTCGGGTTTTGGTAGTAGTAGACAACTCTCCCCTCCCCCCCCTCCCCCCCTCCAACCTCCCCCCAGAATCTATCTCCTTTGGTGTTCATTCTCGCCATTTACTTTTCACTTGTTTGTGTGTTCTCTGTTTCAGGGATTTGTTCCTCTGCTTTAATATCACCTCGCTTTTTGCAGTCACCTCTTTTATCAGAGATTCGGCGCTGTTACAACATTGCTCAAGTTCATGCAAATAATTTGCATATATACACGTTTCCCCTCAGCTGACTTCATTGCATTTCAGAATTTTACCCACATACACACACACATACACATACATATGTATATATATGTATGTGTGTGTGTGTGTGTATCTTGATTGCACTCCTGTGTCTCCATAACCTGGATCGTTGCGAGTGGAGAGTGTTCATCGAATCCATCTAACATCGAGAGAGCTCGTCCAGGAAGCCCGTCTTTTACCATTTATTTTTCATGCACGCCGTCTTCCTGATTCTGATTTTATTTTAGATTCACAGCTGGCCTTATGCCAGCATTTTCAGCAGGTAAAGCGGCTTCTTGGGAAGGAGAGGAAAGAAATAGATGTAAGTTAGCGTAGGAGAGAGAGAGAGAGAGAGAGGGAGAAGCCTCGAGTTTAAACTGAACGGTTTAAAATCAAACCTTCCAAATTGAGCGGCCAACGAATTGAGACTTTCCTTTTATTTCTTGACACGGTTTTTGAAATGTTTTTGCAATATAAAACTGCTTTTGTTTGCAATGTGTCCTGTACGGTACACCTCCTTCCGTTTCTTAGTGTGCATTGCAACATGAAACATTTCGCGCGTTGTTCAAATTCTGCTTCACTTTTGCGTCGTCTTTGTGACTACGTGTTGATACTGCGTCGTCAAGCAACATGACCTGGCATAGCCTACAGCTGGTCCTGTTCCTTTCATGTTTAGATCCCGGTTCCTGTTCAGCCTCACATACAACAAACAGCTTGTCACTCTGACTTCCCGCGCATGGCCTCTATAGCCTACCGTCTTTCTGATAAGATTACCCTGTTCATTATTATTATTATTATTATTTTTATTATTGTTATTATTATTATTATTATGGGCCTTTGAATGACCGTTCAAATCCGTCGGGCAGGACATATTGATTGATTTCACCATCTTTGCAACTCCAGACCAATTTCTCTCACACGACTTGCAGATTCCCCATGGAAATAGAGGCCTAGAATGCGACCGGACTCTCCACACGCACCTTTTGTACTTCTGGGCTTGGTGTTGCTCCAGAGGCTTTTTCTAGTTGCAATATTTATAGACTTATGAAATTTTACCCCGAAATTGCGTAGGAGAAGGAACATGTTGAAACGAACTAGAAAATTCTCTCTCTCTCTCTCTCTCTCTCTCTCTCTCTCTCTCTCTCTCTCACACACACACACGGAGACGAACAAGACAGACTACTGGAAATGGATAAACTGTAATAAGGAGACCTAAGTATTATTATTATTATTATTATTATTATTATTATTATTATTATTTGGCAGCAGACCCTCTTTTAAACAGGTTCTATTGAATATTATTGCTGCTTCAGCTGCATTTATTTTGTAGAAGACTTTTTCTATTTTCCTTATTGCGGACTTCTCTTCAGTGGAGGTGCGTGCTAACAGCTCGCCTATATTTGTCATTTCATGGGGGAAAAGTCAAAATCTGGGTTCTGCTTCTTTATATATTCTATACAGTTAGTTCTATACAATTGTTGCCGCGACGCGTTTCGACAGACTCTTCTGTCATTCTCCAGCGGGAGCTAGTAGAGGACTGGCAGATTGCATAGGTCCTTCTGAACTTATACACGGGCTTCAGCGGGGGGTCATGGACGGCGAATTCTGATTGGTTGCAGTCAGCGAACTTCAAGCCAAATTTCTGCGGCGAAGCTCGATCCTGACAGATCTTCGCAACCTGGGAATGTCATTCATTCCAGCGTTCCCATCGGGATTTTTAACGTCAGAAACTGGTTGGCTGCCATGATGATGGAGCGTTATATCAGTTTCAGAATGGCTGATCATATATATAATTATGTGGTCTGTGTTCTTAAAGAATGTTTCCCGGATTGAGCCACATCAGAAGAATGAAACTTTCAACGAACCGAATGTCGATGTATTGCTGAAAATGTCACTGAAGCAGCAGCAACTAGTCAGAAAAGAAATCTAGAAGAAAAACTGAAGCAGAGCAAGTTTAGTCTACTCGTCGTCAGATCTCCGGACATGTAATCTACTTCTCAGAATGTTGTGGTGATGGTGAGGTTCCCAGATGGTCACAGTGTTGGAACCCAATTTTGGGATTTCTTACCTACATTCACCACAGAACAGGACCCACATTGTGTCCATGAAGGCGCTACAGCTAACAGAATATTTTCTACAATTATGAATTCCACTTCAATTGTATTTCGCAGATTTGCAATGCCACTTGCAATTAAGCTTCCTCCAAGGATGATTGATCAAGGTGATGATGTAACCTCACAGCAATTAGACAATGAATGGTGAAGGCTTATCATAGAAGAAGACCTTCCACGACATAATTGTCAGAAACAGGAGACAAAAAATACACTGAATATCAAAGAAAGAATTCCTGATGAGTTTTGCATTAAACTCTCTCTCTCTCTCTCTCTCTCTCTCTCTCTCTCTCTCTCTCTCTCTCTCTCTCTCTCTCTCTCCACATGCTAATGCAAACTGCGAGAGGTGTTATCTTTGTCCCATCCAATTCAAAGCTGCGAAAAATGACAGCGGCCAATTTGTGTCCCCCCAGTAATGTCCGGAACATCCTGGGGGGAAGAAGGAGCTGATGTTGGCACCGCAGTTTTCTTCGGGGCATCAGACGATGGTGATGATGATGACCAGGAATAATTAGAAGTGTAATAAATACTGAGCATCATTTATTCCATTTCATCTATTCTTCGTTTTCTTTACGGATACTTAGAAACCTTTTCGTTACATCTTATGTTTTTGTTTGACATTCTTTTGTCCAATTATTATATGAGTGAACAGGAAATATATGATGAAGTTTGTGAACCTTTCCCTATTTGTGGTACATATACAATATTATTGGTGAAAAACAACGATATTGTGTGATCGTAACCGTACGGCAATATTTTTACAAAAACGATTATTCAGACAACTTTCGTACGATACTGTAGGCTGAGACATCTCGGAGGAACCCTGTGCTGTTATATGTTAGTTCAGTCGCTTTCGAGCTGTGAGTGTGTAAAGGTGTACTTTTGTCGAGCCTTCCATCTGGTACGTTGTCACGTGATTGTTCTTCTGTCATATTTGAACTGACTCTTTCTTCTTCTTCTTCAGTCGATGTTGGATTTCCTTCTTTTAATTACTTGTTTTTTTCTTATTTAACTTTAAATGAAAATAACAGGTCATGTTTAAAGGTGGATGAAAATAACAGGTCATGTTGAAAGGTGGGGATTATTAGAGAATAGTTTGGAATTACTTCCATGCCTGTTCTGTGTGCTGGAATCTCTCTCTCTCTCTCTCTCTCTCTCTCTCTCTCTCTCTCTCTGATGTCATCATTAAACATATTACTGGTTTGAGTGAGTTTGTTACGGTGGATTTCCTTCTGTCAGGTATAACAGACAGACAGGGATATCTGTCTGTTATATATATATATATATATATATATATATATATATATATATATATATATATATATATATATATATATATATATATATAAATATATTATCCATGTCGACTTCATATGTCTGGCAGCGGCGGCTGCTGGCATGGCCGCCGACTTGGCAGATGAAGACGCTGAGAGAGAGAGAGAGAGAGAGAGAGAGAGAGAGAGAGAGAGAGAGAGAGGACAGGTGACAGTAATTGGTTCCCTGAATCGTGTCCGGGGGATTCCTTGACCAATCTTGTTCCTTTGTGAGTCCTGTGGGAGGAGTGATGTGGTGTGATGTGGGCGGAGCCATGCTACCTTTCGGTTAGGTCAATCCGTGTAGAGAGAGAAAGAGAGAGAGAGAGAGAGAAGGCATCCGAGTAATATTTCTCACCCGTAACAAAACGGTATTTAAACTTTTGTGATGTATATATATATATATATATATATATATATATATATATATATATATATATATATATAGAGAGAGAGAGAGAGAGAGAGAGAGAGAGAGAGAGAGAGAGAGAAAGAGAGAGAGAGAGAGAGAGAGAGAGAGAGAGAGAGAGAGAGAAGGAAGGCGTCCAATCAAGTTGTCCTGTTGACGACAGTCGCCCCTTCCGGCACTCAGTAATCGTCAAAAGAGAGAGAGAGAGAGAGAGCACTACAGCCGCGGGTATCATATCAGCCCAAGCAAAGCCCAAAGGTGGTCGAATTCCCCGTAAAGGATTCTTAGCAAATACACAACGCAGCGTTTTGAGGAGAACGCACCTATTTCCAACAAGTGCCTAGACTTGTTCTGTTCACTTTATACACTTATACCAAAGCAGAATCAAGGCGATGCTCTATACTTGAAGAGGTCATTAGAGGGTTCATAAAGTCACATGACCACATTTCACCTGCTGAGTGGAGGTCAGATTCTTACGAGGAGAGTCTAGCCAGGCTGAAGTCTTGAAACTCGAAGCGTTTTCCAGTTGCAGCTGTTTTGACCAATGATCTATGCGTTTTTGTCTTTCCAATGAGTGAAACGGGGATTGAAAAAGAATGAATATCTCAAGAAAATGTTCACGCTTTGTGGAGTATTTCGTCATTAACGTGAATTTGTTTTAGAATGCGAAATGCTGTTGTCCACAGTTTCATTTCAGTGCGTGATCTAGTCGAAGTGAACGAAGCCAAATCTTGACGCACTGGATTTTAAGAAGCTTTTAAAGAGGGAATTGTCAAACTGCTTAATTGACGTTCTTTTCGAACTGGTTCGTCGGGATTTTTAACATCAGAAACTGGTTGGCTGCCATGATGATGGAGCGTTATATCAGTTTCAGAATGGCTGATCATATATATAATTATGTGGTCTGTGTTCTTAAAGAATGTTTCCCGGATTGAGCCACATCAGAAGAATAAAACTTTCAACAAACCGAATGTCGATGTATTGCTGAAAATGTCACTGAAGCAGCAGCAACTAGTCAGAAAAGAAATCTAGAAGAAAAACTGAAGCAGAGGAAGTTTAGTCTACTCGTCGTCAGATCTCCGGACATGTAATCCATTTCTCAGAATGTTGCGATAATGGTGAGGTTCCCAGATGGTCATAGTGTTGGAACCCAATTTTGGGATTTCTTACCTGTATTCACCACAGAACAGGACCCACATTGTGCCCATGAAGGCGCTGCAGCTAACACAATGTTATTTTCTACAATTATGAATTCCACTTCAATTGTATTTCGCAGATTTGCAATGCCACTTGCAATTAAGCTTCCTCCAAGGATGATTGATCAAGGTGATGATGTAACCTCACAGCAATTAGACAATGAATGGTGAAGGCTTATCATAGAAGACCTTCCACGACATAATTGTCAGAAACAGGAAACAAAAAACAATGAATATCAAAGAAAGAATTCCTGATGAGTTTTGGGCAGCATCTGTTAAGGGTATTATAGACCGTGATGGAGGAGAACTAAATTTAAAGTAGTATCATAAATTTGCATTAAACTCTCTCTCTCTCTTTCTCTCTCTCTCTCTCTCTCTCCTCTCTCTCTCTCTCTCTCTCTCTCTCTCTCTCTTCCACATGCTAATGCAAACTGCGAGAGGTGTTATCTTTGTCCCATCCAATTCAAAGCTGCGAAAAATGACAGCGGCCAATTTGTGTCCCCCCAGTAATGTCCGGAACATCCTGGGGGGAAGAAGGTGCTGATGTTGGCACCGCAGTTTTCTTCGGGGCATCAGACGATGTTCATGATGACCAGGAATAATTAGAAGTGTAATAAATACTGAGCATCATTTATTCCATTTCATCTATTCTTCGTTTTCTTTACGGATACATAGAAACCTTTTCGTTACATCTTATGTTTTTGTTTGACATTCTTTTTGTCCAATTATTATATGAGTGAACAGGAAATATATGACGAAGCTTGCTGAACCTTTCCCTATTTGTGGTACAGATACAATATTATTGGTGAAAAACAACGATATTGTGTGATCATAACTGTACGACAATATTTTTACAAAAACGATAATTCAGACAACTTTCGTACGATACTGTAGGCTGAGACATCTGGGAGGAACCCTGTGTTGTTAAATGGTGATCAACTGATCATGTTAGTTCAGTGACAGTCGCTTTCGAGCTGTGAGTGAGAGGAGGTGTTTTCTCGTCGAGCCTTCCGTCTGGTACGTTGTCACGTGATTGTTCTTCTGTCATATTTGAACTGACTCTTTCTCCTTCTTCAGTCGATGTTGGATTTCCTTCTTTTATTTACTTGTTTTTTTTTATTTAACTTTAAATGAAAATAACAGGTCATGTTTAAAGGTGGGTATTATTAGAGAATAGTTTGGAATTACTTCCATGCCGGTTCTGTGTTCTGGAATCTCTCTCTCTCTCTCTCTCTCTCTCTCTCTCTCTCTCTCTGTTGTCATCATTAAACATATTACTGGTTTGAGTGAGTTTGTTACGGTGGATTTCCTTCTGTCAGGTATAACAGACAGACAGGGATATCTGTCTGCTATATATATATATATATATATATATATATATATATATATATATATATATATATATATATATATATATTTACGTTTTTCCGTGGTTTTAGTTTGAATTATGCTCTGTGAGACAGGTAGCAACAATTTAAGGTAATTTAGCCTTGTGATTCTGACTTCGTGGGTACGGGAAAACGTAAAAAAAGAGGAAAACAAAGGAGAATTTCATATGAGCGTAGGGCTCTTGTTACTGAGGGAAATATTACGTAAAACACGTGGGCACATTTAAAGTAGTGTATTTACATAAAATGACATTAGTACGGGAAAGAGGAACTCAGTAGATTGAATGAAACTGGGGAATTCCAGCCACAGTTCGAGAAGCTTCCACGAAGGGTCCCTCTGAAATGAGAGATATGCACATTATACGCCAGTAATGAAAATAGACAAAAGAATAATGAATTCGAAGCTGCACTGAGGGTGCCAAAGGAGTAATAAAGAATTAATACTGCCGATGCAAGAGGCGCACGGACATTAGACAAGGGAGACTTCTGGCTTTCTCTTTAAGAAAATATTACGAGACAAAAGCGTGACTGAAATGGGGCTCTTCCAGGGCACTTTACCTTAGCAGATTTTCCGAGGGCGCGTAGAAGGCGGTGCGTGGATGACTTGCGATTTCCGAGGGCGAGTTTCTTCCATGTGGTGAGATGCAAGGGCTTCCGTAAAGGGGCAAGGCGATGGGGACTCCTCGAAACTCCAAGCAATGGCGTGTGGGCTCGAGGAATACGGTCGAAGGGCACGAGGAAAAGTATACTTTGGAAAGGGCCACGTGGTTAGGATGCAAGGGCATCGATGGGGCCAGGTGTTGGGGACGTCTTCATTCCATATCTTCCAGCCCGCGTGTGTGTCGACCTCGTGGGTTTCTGCTTTTTATCCCCTCCTATGGGGCAGGGGGGCGTCCATCACAGATGCTTTGACTCATTGCACCTGCTGCCCGCAGGGGAGGTTTTGGCCTGTAGGAGAAACACCCAAGCCAGATTACTTTTGCCTTGAAGGAAAGATCTTTATCAAAAATGGGAGCGCCTTTAATCTTTTAACCCTTGTTTTTAAGTCGATAGACAGATGGTCTATCGATCGGCCGGCTGGCAGTAAATGAAACACAACAGAAAAACCAACAACAACAAAGGAGGGGGGGGAGGCAATTTGCTAGCGAATTCTTGCTAATCATAATAATATATATATATATATATATATATATATATATATATATATATATACATATATATTATCATGTCAGCTTCATATGTCTGGCAGCGGCGGCTGCTGGCATGGCCGCCGACTTGGCAGATGAAGACGCTGAGAGAGAGAGAGAGAGAGAGAGAGAGAGAGAGAGAGAGAGAGAGAGGACAGGTGACAGTAATTGGTTCCCTGAATCGTGTCCGGGGGATACCTTGACCAATCTTGGTCCTTTCTGAGTCCTGTGGGAGGAGTGATGTGGTGTGATGTGGGCGGAGCCATGCTACCTTTCGGTTAGGTCAATCCGTGTAGAGAGAGAGAGAGAGATTAATCATCCAAGCAATATTCCTGACCTGTAACAAAAAGATATTTAAACTTTTGTGGTGTATATGTAGGTGATGGTCTCACATAATAAGCGTTTGATATAAACCGTAGAAATGGTCTGTCACTGACATTCACTGTTGTCATTTCGTAATTCGAGGTATTTTGATTTTTTCGGTGCTTGAACCTATCATTGAATTATTTTCTTCAGTACGTTTTGCTTGCAAATAGTTGCAGCCATTAACTCGTGGCTGTCATCACCGTCATTTTGTAGAGAAAAACTTCGCTTCAATAATGGCGTCAAAGTTGTCATGAAATACACACTCTATAGCATATATATATATATATATATATATATATATATATATATATATATATATATATTATAAACATACACTATATATTATATATATACTCACATATATATGAATATAATGTGTGTTTGTAGATATATAAATGTGCAATTAATTTGACAGGATAAAAGAAGCATTGTAAGATTTCTTTCTCTGCGCACAAAACGTGTCTTGGGAGGAAGGAGAAGTGCCTGAATGTTGATGTGGTTTGGGTACGCCAACATAACTGCAGTCATTGCTGAGGAGTGAGCTTCGTATGAGGTGCCATGAGGAGGGGGAGAGGGACGCTTCCAAATACTGGATGGGTGGCAGCTGAGATATAGGAAGGGCCTTCATCAGCAACTGAGATATGCGTGAGACCCTTGCTAGGTGAAACTGCTAAATGCAAAAGAAAATCGTGTTGCTTTGAATGTGAGACGCTCCTCGTATACAGTGAAAGTCAGACAAGACGTGACTCAGCGTGGCGGTGTATATAGGGAGGACTGCATGCAGGCAGCCCTTCATTAGACACACGCAAACAAACGACCCCACCTTCTTCAGAATTTGGCCAAAGACACAATTGTTCCAGACTGCATGGACAGACTGCTTGGGGGGTGGGGGGGGGTATTGCAATCCAGAGCAGGTTCAATGGTGGCAGGATGTTTTCGGTAGGGTGGTCTTCAGTTTAGAAGGAGCCCCTTTACCCTCCTCAGTGGGGACATTCAAAAAACATTTATGGATGTTCGAAAGAGGAGTCGAGGACAACTCGCCTTGGATGTGCATGGGAGTGATGTGTTCATGTCTAGGAAGGGTGCATGGTTAGCATTCTCGCTGCAAAACATTGAGTTACAAGAGCAACAATGTTCATCATTTTCAACTATCAAGCAACGTTCGGCACGGCATAGCCCACGTCAATTATTTTCTTATAAATAAAGGATTGATACTCTCGTTTCTGGCTGTTGTCGCGTCTGGAGAGGAAATCGTTCTGGAAAAGGATTCTTCCCCCTTCATTTCTCTCAGAGCACTCGGAGGGGGTTTTTTCCTGTAAGTTGACCAAAATGACAAAAGCAGTGTCGTTATTATATATGTTCAAGTAGACTACAGTAGTCCCTTGAAAAAATGATGTAACACCGTGTCTTCTTCTGTACCAGTTAAGTGGATCTTTGTGAAAATGCGCCCCTGCAGGTATACATGGAAATAAATCCTTGTGCAAGTGTCAGGTGGTGGTGGTTGCCTGCTGTAGATCTACCGTTGCTCTTCGTGTCTCAAATATATATACTGTACATATCTATGGATGAGGAGGAGGAGCAGGGGCATGCATGCGGGTAATCCGCGTCGCAAAATATCTCGAATTCCAAAGGTTACTTGACGCAGAATAAATGCTGAGAGGAGGACCACCAGTTGAATATGCTAATTGAACAAATACAAGTGTGTCCCTTTGACAGGGCTGGAATAGTGTGAGGGAGTCGTGCAAGTAGTCTCCTCTCATCGACACGACGCTGCAGGAATATAGGAGAGCTGCAGCTGATGGATCCTATTCGAGCAGCTCTTTTATGTCAAGGATACAGGCGCTGGTTGACCTTCAGTCCAGTCTTGTAATTAATGCAGGTAGAAAAATGAAAAGGCGCACGGGAAGATGGTTTCCAGATACCATTATAAATTGCAAAGACCTCTTAATTGTGTCTGTATCTATAGAATATGTTGTGGCTCGTTCCGCTCTCTGTATAGTGACATCATGGCTGCGGCGTCCAGGCACCGATGAGAACGATCTGAAGATGCCCACGGCTCTTCTGTTCAGAGTAACGGCATTTATTTTGTTATGTTAACTGTGGGTTCTGTGAACGGAAGGTTCAATCTGAACTGCGAGCGTCGTAACAGTAGTATTTGCTGAAAGGAATTAGTTCTCTCAAGAAGACGACTCTCGGAAAACATGGGTTTTTCCACAGGTCTGTTTTCACTTCTTTAGATGTATGACACTTAGACCAATTTATTTTTCTTTTGAAAAGCGATGAATAGACGCCTTTGGAATATCTGCTATCGCACTCATGTTACTTTTGCATCCCTGGAATGATGACTGCAGCCTCTTCTCGTCAGCTGTTCAGTATCACTTCTGCAACGCCTGCAGGTAGTTAGTTCTGCCCTCGAAGTCTTACAGTCTGATTGATGTCTCCCATGAGAATTTGTATCCACGGCTATCGGAACGGAAAAGAAATGGCTATATATTCATGAATGCTACAAGATTAACATTTTGTGGTTAATGCTTCCTTAAACAAAGGGAGTTTCTCTCTCTCTCTCTCTCTTGTTAGAAGAGTTTTGATTAGGGTGTGTATTACTGTGCTTTTTTTTTACAGCAATATTTCTTAGAACTGGCTCCTCTCGAGGGATTATTACGAAAAAAATGATGCTTCACAGGCGCTGAGATTTATTTACTTCACTTTCTTTACCTAGATATGTATACGTATACTGTATATACATATATATACAGTATTATATCATTTATTATATATATGTATATACACACATGCATGCATACTTAGATAAGAGTTAAGGCGAAATTGAAAAAGTTGAAGATACCAGAATAAAAATACTCTGGAATTTCCAGGTCGCCTCCTTTCCCTTCCTTACGTTTTTTCTTTTATTCTATTTTTATTTTGGGGGACGGCTTAGCTAGGCAAGTGTGCAGGACCCCTTGCTTTTCTACTTACCGCCTTTCCCTTATATTTTTTTCCTTTTTGTTAGTGTTAGTGTGATAGTATCCACTACAGTCAATGCGGGTTACTTTGCGCACACATTCATTCAAAAATCTTCATTCACCTGCCGTCATTCAAGATACTACACACGCGACGCTCGAATGTCACAGAGCGGCAGTAGAGAGTTGGTGTCGTCCAGCTCCCACTGTCGTTAGACCCCGCCCACCGCATACCAGACCCCCGTGCTCCCGACGGCCGAGAGGGAAGGAACCTAGGGGTGACCCCCGAAACCCTCCCCACCCAACAGCGCGTCGAGCCAGCACTCAGCTCTGTCGGTTGCTATGGGAGGTGAGACGTTGCTAGGGAAGCCAGGCAGACGTGTAGTCAGTGTTGGTGTCCGTCCACCGCCACTCCCGGGCCGTGAGAGAGAGAGAGAGAGAGAGAGAGAGAGAGTCGGGGCAGGCGAAACCCTCTACGCATCAGCTGACTCGGATCGTGGCCACCGAGAGGTTGCCCTCAGATGCGTTGTTAGACTATGTAAAGAGAATATATATATTACATTTAAATCAGTCATGCTCAGTACTAACCGACTGGGCACGTGTGTGCACGCAAGCCCGTGTTTCAAAAACACGTACTCACGCACGCACCCACGTCCACTGTTTAGAGTGAGTTGCTAAGTCTTGGGTGAAGTTTCTTCATCTACAAAGGATGCGTTTTATTCAACAGGAGAACTGGAAAATGAGCCTGATGTCACTGTTGCAGCTTTCAGCATTGCTGTTTGACCCAAGAGTGCGCTGTCTTGGCCTAGAATGCGGGCTCTGATTCGGTGCTAAATGCAACAGGTGCTGATGGCAGGCGCCCACCTGTTTAAAGATCATCACCAACTTTGTTATGGTGAATTGCACGATAACTGTAACTGTAAGGCGGGGGAGAGGATAGTATGAGGGTTCGATCACAAATCGATTTAAACCCCTAAGGGGCCCTCGGAAGGAAGATAAGGTTTGGAAGGGGGTGAAACGAAGGCATACAGGTATAAGGGGAAGGGAAAGAGAACGAGACAACGGTCCCATTTGTTGCTGAGAGAGACTGAAAGTAACGCAGATTTGTCTTGATTTCCCATCGTTTCTCGTAGTCATTAAGTTCATTCATGTGTCGACTTGCCAGTAAGGCTAATCGTGATATTAGCTAAATCTAATTTTGCAATGGCAGGTAACTCAGAAAGCTTTAATTTATTGATGCCTGAAATACCTGCATGAGCTTTGTTTTTGAATCTCTTAATGATATTAATTATGTCTTGTAGGTCAGTCAGTCTGCTGGGTCAGAGAGAGAGAGCCATGCATTCGTAGATGTCTCTCGTCGTCGGCGTCGAAGTGTTGGTTGTCCTCGGGAGTTATCTGAAGAACGTTCTCCATCACAGTCTTCATGAGTCGAGTCTTGTCAATACTGTCTGTTACTCTGTCTCCATTGTGGGTCTGTACACAGTCCCACTGCACTGTTTCTTCGTCGATCCCAGAAGCCTTTTAGGACTCCAGAACTTGGGGATATTCGTAGGGTCATTGTATTTAAGGTTGTGTCCCAAAAGTCAGTTTGTAGTCGCTTGAATTCCTCAAGAAGGCTGTCCTGAATATACAGAATAAGGTCTTCCGTGTGTCTCGTATGCCCAGAAATGTGTGCATGTCGTCTGATGTCACAATATCGACTTTGGAAAAGAGTGAGAGCGTCACTTCGTTTAGGTCCAGAATTGAACCGAATGATTTTCTTAGGTATATGATAGTGTCTATAGATAGCAGTCAGGATCGTCGCAAACCAGTAGGTCAATCGTTCGTGAAGCTCGTCCTTCGTTTTCCGGTCCGTGTCATTAGTGTCCACTCTGTCATTTACGTAAGTCTCGTCGATTTTTAGCTTAAAATCGTCCCAGTTTGCATGATTACAGTCCAAAATAGTTCGGGGTTCGATTTCCATAGGGGCTGTCGAGGTCGTGATATGAAGGGGTATATATATATATATATATATATATATATATATATATATATATATATATATATATATATATATATATATATATATATACTCGTATATAGGTGGTCGTAGTCGTGAAGTTTGGACAGACAGCAGGGGTTCCTGTGTCCTAAAATGATGTCTGGTCGTCCTTTGTTGCTCACCGTCGTAGGGAAGTCAGGTCCTAAAAACTTCAAGCTGTTGGTCTCCTTGGCAAAGTTCCGCGGTGATGAGAATCGGCAGTGGCGGTGGTTGGTGCAGGGGATGGACGTCTTGCGTTCATGTCGCCAGTGAGGAAGGTGGGTCTTGGGTGGGTGGGTGAGTGCTCGTCTCTGCGAGGCTGAAACGAACTCTTGCAAGTAGATAATTATAGTCTCGTCTACAAGGGATGTAAGTCGTAGCAATATTGACAGGTCCAACATTAGTCTCTAAAGTTATGCCCAACGTTCCGTCAGTCAGAGCAATCAATGGTTTATGCTTAAATCGGTAATTGACTGCAACAGCAATAGCAGCATGGTCCTCCCAAACGCTGTTTCTTCTTCTGATGAGACAGCAGTCGGTAGGCTACCCCATGAACTTGATGGGGCAGTCAGTCACCTCATTCGTATCCCTGTTGCATTCAGTAGGACGATGTCGGGGTCAATTAGGTGTCGACATTCGTTATGTCTACTTCTTGTTCATTTTGTTACGTTCCGTTGAATCATTTTTATTGTGTTTATCATGATGAATACAACTATAATAATACTAGTGATAACAATAATAATAATTAACGTCTTGTCGAAGGAAATGATAGCCATAATAATAATAATAATAATAATAATAATAATAATAATAATAATAATAATAATAATAACAGTAATAATTTGAAATATAGACATGTTAGTAAACATGTTAGTCCTTAACGTCTGTCCTCAGCGAGGACAAGAGTCACTTACTTACTGCATGTACTTTCATCTACTGGTGTCGAAGTTCAGCTTTCACATATAGGCAGACCCTTCCTCAAAGCTGCTGGGCCGTTTGTCTCAAATTTGACCTTCACAGTCCTGTTCCTTGGGTTTTTGATTTTTGTTCGTAACATAACGACATCCGTCACCCTGGCTCATGTCTGGCTCTCCTCAATGCTCCTAATCTGCTCCTCCCTACTGTAATCAGCTCTAAGGTTCAGTGTCAACATATTTGAGTACCGCCGTCCTAATGCAATCACCTCAGGGGCTGTGACGATTGTGAACCCTTGGATTTAAATTGTCTTATTGCATCCTCCTTGAGGGAGGCGTCCTGGCCCTCACTTCTGATAACAACATATATATATAACCCAGGACTGACTCTAAATATATCAGTCTTCAAAAGCCCCCAATTTTGAAAGTCTCCTTCTTCCTCTCATCAAAAACTCCCTCCTTTTCATCTTTATTCTTTACTGAGGGCATTCCTCCTGTTTCCCTGATTCCCCCTCAACATTCAGTGAAAAACTGCATGAGGTGAGAGGCTTCGTGATGGTGAATTGTTGTATGAGATAGAAATTGGGGACGCAATCTGCAACCCATTTATTACCAACTACTTTTTGCTTACTTGTGAATTTTACTGTACAGACCAGACCAGACAGACAGACAGACAGACAGACAGACAGACAGACAGACAGACAGACAGAGGCCTGTTCTGTGTTGTTTGTCTTGGTGCCCCGTAAAGAGAGAAGAAGGAAAGTTTAGTGAAAGTTGGAAGAAAATCTCTTGATCCTTGCTTCCAACCTCCGGGCGGCTGGTTGGGGTCAATTCCCCACCCCAACCTGTGCGCCTTAGCTACTCCCCCCCCTCGATCCCAGGGGGCACCAGACCATCCCACAGGGGCAGATCCTCCGGGAGATTGAAATCTTAGATTCAATAAAAGCTGTAAACAAAGCAAGGAACTCGCTTCGCCTACTGAGCAGGTGTGAGAAGGATGTAGGATTAGGTGTGGGTAAGGGGAAGTGATAATGAGGATTATTAGGATAAAGGTCAGTCGGCAACAGGTTCAGCTCAGTCAGCACGCTGCAACGATCCGCCCTGCTATATATTATACAGCTTGGCTGTGCGTCCGTCCTCTGCAACTGCCCATCGATCATCCTGATCCTGATCGATCTTGCAAGATAAAGTGGAATCCTTTTTGGAAAGGGTACACTAGAGCCTATTGCTTTTCGTCGCTGTCATTTCTCTGGATATTCGAGTCATGTCCTGCAACGTTTTGTTTTGTTGGTCCAGATTCAACCCATTTGCATTTCTTGGTGGGTGTCCACGTCGGTGTCTGTGTGTGTGTGTGTGTGTGTGTGTGTGTGTGCATGTGATGTGTGTGATGGCTACATCGTTGTCATCTTTGCTTGTGTTCAGTCACTCCTGCAGTTCCTTTTGCATTTGTTCTTTGCTTTCTCTCTCTCTCGTCTCTCGCAGTCATGTTTCCTGCATGTTTCGGGAACAGCACTCCACGGATTCCAAGATGCTCAGAGTGAACGACCGAAACCATAGAATAATGAGTGCAAATGAGATTGTTGAAACTCATAAGAATAAAAAACATCAACATCTACCAGCCAGTGCTCAAGAAGGGACCGATGGCGTCTCCATGACGAAATCTAAATGATAAAAAATCCACCAAAAAAGAGCAAAAACAAGGACAAAGCTTCTTTGTTCGTTCATCTCCTTCGTGTACCCTGGCAGAAGTGCCTTTCCTGCATGGGCTCTTTGCCCTGATTTCAATTACGGGAGTGCTTTTGTGGTGCCTGCCTTAATTGCTTCCGTCTTTCTTTTTTCCTCTTTTCCAGTTCAAGATCTAGACCCCAGATGCTTGACCCTCTGTTACTATTCTTCAACTCGCTTTCTTATAAGCAGTTCAGAGGAACGACACTCCCATTTCCGACACCGAAGATCTCACGTTCTCTTGAAGAGTCCCAGCGTGTACTGTAGGCTATGTGGCTTCTTGCAATGACTTCTTTTGCAATGACAGAAGGCGACCCAGAGGACAGACAGACACTTCCCTAAACCTAAGCCGTCCGCAGAGCGCATCACACGCCAGACTGTGTTCCGTCAGCAGCATCACAACGTTAATATGAAGCCATTCAGGGCTCAGGCCATTCAGTTAGTCCGTATGAACACCACCATATAATGCTGTCCACAGCTGTAACGCATTTCTGTGTTGTTCCTTTTATTGATGATATCTGATTCCACACTGTCGTGTCAGAAATGTGCGTCGTGGCTGTTGCTCCTGTCTCCGACGCCCCTCCCCCTTGGGGCGACAGCCCCAGGGGCTGAATAAACCTCTCTCCCTTTCGGTTGTTCATTCATTCATGAATTAGTCATTGCTCTCTGCATTCTCATTCAGTAGAAGGATAAAGGAAGGACAATAAAAGCTATTTCGAGATGAACACTGAACAGTGATAAGAACATAGGTCTAGTCTGGCAGCTTTCCCGGATGCCCTGTGGTTGGGTATCACTGATAGTATGCCTTGTGGGTAATACTTTAGGCGATAAGAAATCATTGGCCATAAGTAAATCGAAAACTGAAGGTACGTACAGGAGTCCTGGAGCCTAACGTTGGGGAAAGAAAAGAAGTCAGAGTCTCCTTCGGTGGAATCCATTCATTGTCTGCCATCAATCAATCATCCCATCTACCACCTGTTCAAACCTCCTCATGGGTCCCTTCCACGAAGCCGCGTACAGGACATATCAGTCAGACCTCAGAAAAGGACGTCTGTTATATTGACCTCATTCTCTTCAGATCGAGGGAGGGGAGGGAAAGGAAAGGGAGCCTCCTCCGCAGCGAGGAGGGGGAGGGGGGTTTGCCTTGGTCTCCAGACATAAAGTGGTGCTGCTTCTTCCTACTCCTGTTTGTTGCTAGGAAGCCTTTGCTGAGCTACCACTAGACTACAAACATAGCAGGTCTAGTTCTGACTCTCTCTCTCTCTCTCTCTCTCGCTCTCTCTCCATGTGGTGTGTGTAACTTTCTTTTAGCAAGGCTTATATCACGCAACAACGCTCATTCTTCCACAACTCTTGAGTAATAAACGCTTAATTAAAGGCTGAAGAACATCAAATCCCTCCATCGGTTTTGGAGCCACTTTCATGTGATGACGTCATGATTACGCTTCCTGGCCATCGTGAAAATTTCGGTTAAAATGTCGTTTTATTTGCCAAGCGTCGTCGATGACATCCCATTAATGGTTAACTCAAAATCATTTAAAATTTCGCGTAAATCATATATATATATATATATATATATATATATATATATATATATATATATATATATATATATATAATTTCGAAATGTAGCACAAATTAATTGAAAATCAGGGGTTTTCGTGTGGTGGTGATGTGAGAAATGTGCACGATTTTAAAAGCTCGTGTTTCCGACGCCCCTCCCCCCTCGGACACCCTCAGGGGATGAATGCTCCTCTTTCCCTTTCTGTTATTCATTCATTCATGAATTATTCATTACTCTCTTTGCACACTCAAATAGAAGGATGATACAAAGATAATCAAAACAATTTCAAGATGGACGCTGGATGGTGACAAGCACATAGGTCTAGGTTTGGCAGCTCTCCTGGATGCCCTGAGTTGGGTATTGCTGACAGTACGCCTTGTGGGTAACGATTTAGTTGATAGTAAAACATGAACCCATAATTGTGATAAAGTATTGGAGGGCAGAGGAGGCCTGGTGTGGACTACAGGACTCAATCGCCCAGCAGGGACGAATGGGACCTTGAGTTGACCCTCTCACGGGCCAAATCCGAGTTTCCCTTGGCTCTCGTAATGCCTCGTGTTTTGTCCTGAAATTGATGTTTTTCGTGAATGAAGAGGCATCTGTTGAGAGCAAGTGAAGGAGTCCCTTTCTCTGTACTGTTACTAATTAGGACATTTGAGGCACTTGGCCGTCAGAGAGAGAGAGAGAGAGAGAGAGAGGGTCAAGTTAGAATCCGGTTGGATGTATGACGTCACCGGGAGGGTTTGGTGAAGATGTGTGCGTTCCATGTATGCAATAATAGATGCTTCCCAATTCATTAAACGGTTGACGCTTTCACTATCGTAAACAAAGACGTATTGAATGATAGGCATTTTCTACTGTGTTTATTCTCGACTTGAAGAAAGAGAGAGTTGTTTAGACTCATTTTGGGATTGCCAACAGATGCCTCAGTCGAGGGCTTGAGGAGCTTCTTCTTCTTCTTCTTCTACTTTCGTGAAGTAGATGTCACGATCTCTTCTGAGGAGGAGGAATTTGAGGAGGAGGACTATCAGAGGAAAAGCAAAAGTCCTAACCACCAGTTAGATCGCAAGCACACAGATGTGTGGCTGTGGAAGTTTTCTGCACCGAGTTTCATTCGGCTATTTAAGTCTACACGAGGCAATGGCTGCGTTGGTTTGGTTTCTCCCGAAGCCGTCCAGTGAGAGGGCAAATGGCTTCCTGAGAAGCTTCATCCATCGTATGACTTGCCATGGAGAAAATGTGTGATGATAGAGAGAGAGAGAGAGAGAGCCCTGACAGTCGTGTTGATTCAACGTCCATCATCAGGTCGCAAAGAAGAGTCATTGATGGAAGAGGCAGGATCCACAGGACAAAAGTCAGAATTATAAATAAATAAATCCTTTTGCTCTTGTCAGGATTGGTGTTAGTGACGTCACTGAGTTCTTGCGTTTTATTAAAAAACGACATACGCTTTATATATTCCATTCCAGTTATTATACAAATTATACAAAGCTATAATTATTATTATGATCAGTTATATTGTTGAGGAATTTGAGAATTTTCTCAAGTCATTTTCATTAGAAGACTTTAGGAGGAGGCACCTGTGGGAATGATCGCCGGGTGCACGAAGTAAACGCCGGCTTCGTTCTTCAATACAGTAAAGCGAACGGAAAACAAATATTAAAATTGGCTTTCAATCTTTTATCGTAAAGTTGAAATAAATTCTAAACTGTTACTTTTAAAGATTATTATTTATTAAATCTAATACATCGTAATGTAAAGGGACATCACGGTGGGGGACGAAGTGGCAAAAGAATCCAGTCCCTCTAATTTCTTGAACGTCGCCATTCTCTCAGAGAGAGAGAGAGAGAGAGAGAGAGAGAGAGAGAGAGAGAGAGAGAGAGAGAGAGAGAGAGAGAATCATCCAGACACTCAACTTCTTCTTCCTTCCTTCCTTCCTTCCTTCCTTCCCGACACTTGTCCTTTCAAACCTTGAATATATTAGAATTATTTAAAAAGAAAGGATGTTATTTTTCAAACATGAAATTCTATTGAGTTTTTGGCGAAAGAAATCTGGAAAATGGACTCCTCCTCCTCCTCCCCCCCTCCTCCCCCCCTCCTCCTTCTTCTTCTTCTTCTTCTTCTTCTTCTTCTTGGTCGTCGTCGTTTCTATTATTGGAACCTCTTATCTTAGCCACCAGTTTGTTTACTTTCCTTGAAGGTGTTAGTGATTTTCGTTCATTTGTCCTCATTAACGAAGAAAAACCCTGAAATAACTGTAAGTAATAGTGAGTAACGTTATTATTGAAATGTCTAAATAGGGATATAGGGAAATAGACGTCTAAAAAGAGAGAGAGGTGACGAAATAGGAAGGGTCGGCTACGTCTGAGGCTGCTCAGGCTCTTTAGGGCCCTTGATGTCAGGACATAATATTTCGATAAAATAAAATGAAATGATAAAGTACCAAATGGGTTGCAATAGGGTCGAAATGTTGGGGTTTTAAATCTCTGATACACTCAGAGGCCTCCTTTCGGTGGAAATAGGCTTCTATCCTCTGTAGGGGTCATGGAAAATGCCTGCCTGCCTACCTACCTACAGGCCTCTGGAGCTATGCTGGACTGTAGCCTTCCTTAGTAGGATCCCTCCTGCCTGGGTCCTTTAGTTTAGCCTCATTTCGGTTTCTCTCTCTCTTCTGGTTTTTGTCTCATTTTGTGGCTTTTGTTTGTTGGAAATGGCCGGAACTTTGCTGATTTTGTCTTGTTTGGTTGGAGGGGAGGGAGGGATGGGTGGGTGGGTGGGTAGCCTGGCTTCTATATCAAAGACCCGGTTCTTAAATATTTCGTCTCATTGAATTGAAAGTTTTGGTAGAACGGGAATGTCAGAAGCCCAAAAAGTGTAGAAAAAATCAGTTTCAAGGTAAAAACAGGCGCGAAGCCAATACTTAGAATTACCCTAAGTTTTATCTCTGCGTCAGGTATTACTTTGGAAAGTGACTTTTTCTATAGTATTCTATTATGGCTGCTTCTCCAGAGTCTACCATTATTTTTTGTCACTCAGCTGTAATTAACCTGTAATCAACCTCAGAACTGGTTCTATTTTTGCTAACTCACTCGCATGTGCAATCTCATGGGGGGACTTTTAGTAAAAGTGGAGTACCCTTCACCAGAGGGTCTCGGGCAGCTCCCCCCCCCCCATCTAAGTAACACAGCCTACCAGGTTAGGTTAGGTAGGGTACATTAGGTCAGTATGGTTCCTTTTATAAGAGGTTTCCCTAGCCTGTTAGTTCAAAGCCTTTCAGAATTGATATTAGTGATCTGTGTCAGGACTAATAATAGCTCAGTGGCTTTTGTTCATTACTCATTGCTACACTGGTCTGCTGTTCTGATTTTGTTTCATTTGGTGTAGGCTTCAGATTTTTTCTTTTCCTTGGTATGCAAATTTTGTAGTTGGATGAATAGGCTATAGGCTGATTATTAGCTTAGGAGTTAACCTATACAGTTGTGGTTTTAAGTGGCCTGTAGGGCTGGGCGCAAAGTCGTCACAGACATGGCCTTTTCATCCACGCCTCTTTTGTGAGCCTTGCTTAGGGCTAATTGCAGATTTCCACTGGCTTTTTTCTTTGTAGGAAATCGTTTGGACCAACTGTGTGCTTGCCCAGGCCCTTGAAATTGTTTTCCATTATTCCATCAGGCTACAGCTCATATATATATATATATATACCCCCTCCAGTGACTTCTTCCTCTTTTATCTCTGTTAGTGTTGTTCCCTTGGGAATGGTGTGGCCTCACACCAATTTATGTATAAGTTTTACTCGGGTGTTTTGTTGTAAGAGCATTTTGGGGGGACCTTCCTTCATATTTGCGTCAACAGGACTTTTTATGTAATTTTTAGGATGTTTTACTGTTGTGCAAAGCATTAACATAGCTTTTCCAGCATCTGCAGGCTAACTAGGTTAGGCTAGGTCAGTTTTCTGTTGGTATAATTCTTGTCGCTGGTTATTTGATGAATGCTCCATAATCACATTCTCTCTTGCCGCTTGCTTGTACGAGTCTTGTAATTTAGAATATAAATTATAATTGTAATTTAGAATGTAAAGCATAATGTAATATTCTTCATTCAGAGTTGTAAATAAAGTATTTTTCTTTGCATTCCCTTCTGTTGGGTCTGCAGGGGGGCTCACCGTCCATTCCACAAACCTTGACCAAAGTCAAGTGTCGTCAGCAGATTCAGGAGTCCCTCCCTTGGAATTGGCGATTCAGGCACTTACCAACTTTGCTCTCTTTGATTATGTAAGTTTAAATTTGAGTGGCTTTTGTGAGAAAGCTTCTGTATAGACTTGAGCGGGAGACAGTTCTTGAATCCAATGCTGGAAAGTTGGGACAAGAACATATCCAGATATTAGAGAGGCCAGCGTTATCTGATTGTAAGACTTGATATTAACAGTTTTCTTTTTTACAGGATTGCTGCAAATGAGACTGACAGACAACTTTTAAACGTGCCGCTGTTTTAAGACTGACTACGTCGTAACTATCCCGGTCAGTGATGGTGGTCCCCAGGGAGGCATGAAATGAATTTAATACCCCAATCAATTATTAAAACTGTTCAGTGGCATTTTGCCAGTAAATTTTCTTTGAAAGTCTTGAGCATCATTTCGTGTCTCCTGGTTGGTGGCTTCTGCATGTGGAAACCTGGCGGTGGGACATATTAGAGGATTCTGGATCCTCTAATGTAATTGTAGCATGCAGCACCATTTCTGTTGTAGGTGTTGTCCACCATTGTTCTTCCCTTGACTAGACTCATGACTCTGACAATGTAGAACGTGGTTCATCCGTCCCAAAACTGGGGAAACGAGGAGAGGATCACACAGACAGGAGGGACGTCTGTCGGCATGAATGAGGAAGCAAGCTGCTGGAAAAGGCTCATGAACAAGAGCCTCTCCAACTAGGGATTAACCTGAGGAGAAGGTAACAAGGTATGTAGGTCGTCCTGCACTTGTCCTGGAACCTCCCTGTAGTTTTCCTGATTGTGCCTCTTCCTTTGCTTACTTTCTGGTCACTGTCTTTGTTTTGGTATTTGATATTTTAGTAATTTTTCTCCTTTCATTTGTTTGCAGCCTCTGATTCTGTAACAGCATTAGGGTTCATCTTTATAGCTGTCATATGGAGCTTCCTCAGTGGATTGTCAGTCAACCCTTTTCCTGCCTGACCAGGCACAATGTGCCAAATTAATGACTCTGCATTTCAGTACTTTGTGAACCCTTCCACTGCACTGAATACTAGTTACTTCTTTTGTCTAGGCTGTGATAATGTAAGGTTCAGTGCTGCAATGTAAGGAGTCTTCCTCTCTCACCTTCTCATAGGTTTTAAACCTTTCAGATAGCTGTCAGTGGGCTTAAAATGGTCGGGAGTAGGAAGTGTTCTGAAGCTGTCAATCTTAAATAATTAGAAATCGGTTGCAGGAAGGGTAGTTTGGTGAAAAGTATCACAGTTGCTTCAAGGACACAACAGAGGTGGTAATGGAGTGTATGACATTAAACTTCATGACAGAAATATTGAACATTTGATGCCTTCAGTGGTAGATTTGGTGCTTGGCGCATTTTAATAAAGCTCTGAAATCTGCTGTCTTCTGCTTGTTCTCCTGTGAGTTTGTAGTCTCAGTGGTTTGTGTTATTCTGGCGATGAATTTTTATTTATCAGGGATTGAATCCCCTACGGACTCCAGCTCTTGTTGCACTTTCTTTAACTGAGCTCTTTTTGCTCTTTCTGTGACTCAGCTCTTATTGCTCCTTCTTTACCTGGAGTGTTTTCATTCTCATTGCCTCGATCCCAGTACTGTACTGTACACTATAGGAAGAGACCCAGGTAACATTGTCTTATCTGCCTTGAAGCTGTAGACTGCCAGTCACCTGAAGTAACTTCATTTTTCTTGAAAGTGTACCACATTATCAGTTGCTGTCAAGAGGGATTTCTACTATACTGTCTGAGAGAGACAGGTGACTGGATGTTTGTTTGATTGCTGTTAAAGCTAGATTTATTCCCAAGATATCTCCTTGGTTTGATGAGCATCCATTTACCATCCTGATGGAGAACTTGACTGGTTTACTATTCCTTGATTTCTATAAGAAGTTTTCTGTGAGTATTGTTGGTGTTTCATTGTTTTGCTGTCATCTGTGTCAAAGAGGTGGAAGAGGCAAGGGTACTTAGAGGCATAAAAGGGAATGTTTGTGTTTTCTTCCATAATGCTGTCACTGAAGATACCTCTCTTTGCCTTAATCCATCAACTCTTAGCTTGACCACAGGCTTTTGATAGTAGGACCTTTTGAGTAACCGTAAGCCTCATGTAGGGATCCAGAATCTGTGCAATAGCCAACATCTTTTCATAGACTTTCCTTCCTAACACTGGTGACTGCACTAAGTAGCCTTTGTATAGCATTGTTCTATAATATAATTTGTCGAACCAAGAGATTCTATTCCAAGTAGGAATAAAGTAGTGCTGCTGCAGTCTTGGTCCCTGTTGATCCACAGGCATATTAGATGTAAAGTGTTGCACCATCTACTTGTGGCTTATGATTTTCAGTGACTTCCCTCTATGGAGTGTGTCAGTGGATCCTTTATGACTAATGTCTTCTGAGCAGTTGACAGTACTATCACAAAGACTGAGGTTACCTCTTTGATGCTTTATAAGTTTTGTCTGGGTAACAATGTCACGGATATAGATGGGGGTTGGGAAGTCTTCAATCTGAATTTGTCAGTGTCCATCAAGTTGAATGAGGGACAGCATCATCCTGATAAATGTTCCCATCTCCTTGTTTCCCCACTTGTATATTCCATCTCAAGTCCACAGATGGTCCAAATCTGGTATATTCCTTCAATGTGCTCAGCTTGTTTAAATATAGTTCATAGCCTCCATGAGGTTGTTTGTGGAATGAAGGGAATAAGATTAGTTGGTATGAGACCAGCAGCTCAAATACTAACTGGCATTTTGTCTCCCTTCACATTGGAAGCAGAGGGGTTGAGGAGGTTTGATCATTCATCTGCTTACTCTAGGTTCATCCCCGTAGTGGGATAGTGCTGTCAGTGCACCTCATGCGGTACACTGTAGGCATTTCTTCGCAGCGTCCCTTTTGGGCCTGAGCTGCAATAACTGCAACCCCTTTCATTTCTTTGACTGTACCTCCTTTCATATTCTCTTTCTTCCATCTTACTTTCCCCAACCCTCTCGTATCAATTGATTCATAGTACAAATGTGAGGTCTTCCTCCTGTTACACCTTTGCACCTTTTTACTGTCAGTTTCCTTTTCAGTGCTGAATGACCTAGCGCTAAATCCTGTATTCTAGTCTGTCCTACTCTAGGTTCATGGTACTTGCACTAAGTACACCCTAAACGGAACCATAAGTCATTCCAGTCCTGTGATGTGTGTGTGTGATCCATTCAAGGTTAACACAGTTTGAGTGGTTCTAAATGGTTTCTTCTTGGCTTCTTGTGAGCTGTTCAGTGGCAGTTTTGGTCAGCAGTCTACATTAAAACTCCTTTCTAACCAAAGTAGAGCTTGCATAAATATCTTTTCTCACACTTCAGCCAACTGTATGTTTGTGTTGAAAGTAGTTATGAGAGTGTAATACAATCCCTTTTTCCTTGTACTGTTTGGTACAGTATCATCTGAGTTGCTGTCCCATGTGTTGCGGCTGATCCATTTCTCAGTATCTGGTGTCCTCCTCCTTTGCATTCTTTGATTTCTACAAAATTGCTTTTGTTAGATGCCAGTCACAATTTAGATTGCATTATCGTCAAACACACACGCACTCCTCACTGCCATCGTTTTGTGCTTCGCCTTCATTTTTCATACTGATTGATCCCAAAATTGGCAAAGAATGAGATTGCCACAGAAAGGGAAGAGATAATGTTTATCTGAGCCACATTGTCCACTTCTCTGATGTCACAGGGAGTAATTTACTTATTCAGTAATGGTGGAGGAGGAGGCTCCATAGCAGAGTTGGTCCCTGTATGTCAACTCAGCCTAGATGCCATACTGTGGGGTTTGATATTTGCCTGTAAGACAAAACTGATAGTGTTTAACAAAACATGCTGTGTAAATTCATCATCAGTATGTGGGCTGGTTTCAGAAGTGCATGAATACGGTACCTCACTTAACTACTCCATAGAATGTGCACTTTCCTGTGCGAAAGAGCCAACAAAAAGTTAAGGTTCCTTCTAAAGTCTGCATAGAGTAGAGCAACAATTTGGAGTGGGTCCTAAGCTGTCCTAGCCTATTCATTAATTTAAGGAACAGAGTACTCATTTTGAAGTTATCGTTGTAAATGTGTATTTGCATATTTTATGCAAAATATATTGCAAGGTTAGGTCAGCATGTGGGATAGGCATGCATCGGTGGAGGAGGGGGACATCACTTTTTGTATTAGAACCCCCTCCCCCCTTTTTTTCCAACCTTGTTCTCTGGCTTACTGTAGCTTACACAGAACGGTACAGTTAATCTCCCTTTTAATTCTTGGGTTATTTTTTTATTTGGAAAAAAATGAGCAACTGTGGACTAGGTTACAGATTCCCTGTCATGAACTTGAGAGAACATTGGCTAAGGAAAATGTCAATAACACAACAAAGCTTACCATGATCACTGGGTACGCAAAGTCCCACGCCTCAAGTTTTTAAATATCGTTAAGCACAGTATTGGAAGGCCTGTGCCGTAAGGAGCAGGCTGAGTCTGTGGTACCCTGATGAAAGTTTTGCTTCTGCATTGACCTTGATGCATTTGGTGTGTCTGTATCAGTTTCTGGTGCAGTGCAGAAGTCACTGGATTCTCTCATGAAGTTCCCATGATTGGTTTTGACTTCAGTGACGCTTGTAACTACTGGATGTTGTTGGGTGTCCTGATTTCCACAATCAGAAGTTAGGGGAACCCTCCTTAGTATCATTATTGTATATATGTAGTTAAGAGTAGTAGTTGGTGATGAAAATGAATGAAAGTTCTGGTTTTCCTCAGTGGAGTAATCTTGGCCTAGAAGGCAAAGCCAGTCGGGGAGTTCAGTGTTAGATACCGTATAAGTTTTCCTGTGTGTAAGTGCGTTACTTTCAACAAACAAGAATTTACCCTTCTAAAGGACACTTTTTTTTTAACCATATTAAATCACCTTAGGATATGAGGCACTAGTGTCTAAATTCATTATGCACATGATGGGACACACACATTATTTTCAGTCTGAACAGCCCCACACTCTGTCTTTTGCAGTCAAGTTTTCTTGCTGTCTATAAAATCCTGATCACTCAACCACATTACACCACTCGAAAGTTAGGGAGAAAAAAGTATAGCTGCTTCATTCCCTCTGCTCTTTTGTAGACGCATCTCATCAATTGAATGTTAGAAAAGTGTAAAGCACAGGTTAGATGAGGAGGAGCCATGTGGAATTACTGTTAGCTATTTCTGGAAATATTCAAGCGGTGGAATTGGGTCAGTGAGGTCAAAATGGCAAGGTTTGAACCCCTTAGATTGTTGGCAGCCTAAAAGTGACTTTCATATATAGTTGGTGTATGCATGAAGAAAGTCTTGTGTTTGTTAAAACATTCACACACACGAGTAAGGTCAAGTTTTGGGGTAAGCAAGCATAAGCCTAGCATATGATTTGATTAGCACAGACAAGGTGGAGGTTACTCTGTACATTGTTCATCTGCATCCTTTGTAGCCTTCTCTTGCTCATGCTGTGATAAACAGCAGAAGCTCAGAGCTGGGCCTTAATGGACATGAGTATTCAACTCAAATCCTTTGACACACAGCCACTATCTTCATTATAGATCGTATGTTATGGCAGAATAACATGAAAAGCTTAATTAGTTCTTCCAGTATAGCCCCTTCCATTATTGTGCCCCCATATTGTCAAATACCCTGTCAAGATCTACAGATGTTGGTGTAATTAATCCCTTCTCGTTGAATGTAACCTTTCCTGTTGGTGCTTCTGCTGTTGGTATCTGTGGCATGGAGCCAAACTGATAATTGTGAATGAAACAATTATTCGTTTTCCGTCACCTTGAATATTGTTATAGAATGCTCAAGCAGTTATGTTAATTGGAAATTCAACATTACACTACATATATACCTTTATCCTTTAGTGTGGAAGTCTGGGTAGGAAATCTGCCTTCAGTGCATTTCCTCATTCCTTTAAATCTGATGTAATGGATAGAGTACTGGGAATGTACTTTGTAGTAATTTAACTGTAATGTAATTCTAGTACCTCTTCATCACCTTACAGCATATTGCCTCTTATACCCCTCAAGATCCTTCCCCCATGTTTCAGTCTCTGTCTCTCTCCAAGGTTACATTCTGTCTGTTTCACTCTGCAGAAGAATGTAGCATCCTCCAGTTTCTTTTTCTTAATTCAGAAGAATTTTAAGGTTGAAAATGTCTCAAGTTTTATGGTTGCATAATGTCTAATTTTATGGTTGTATAATATCTCTAATTTTGTGGTTGTATAATGTCTCTAATTTTATGGTTGTATAATGTCTCAAACTTTAAGGTTGCATAATATCTCAGTCGTTTCTGTAACGTACTAATGTCATAAGGTCACTTACAGGTCTTCAGAGATGCATTGCATTAGACCTATGCCTTTTATTTTCCACCATTTATCTCTTCCTCCTTTTGAAACCTGGCTTTCCAACTTCTTGAACAGTTAATTACTGTGTGTTTTATGTATGATGTCTGTTTAAGAATGCAGTTGTGGATATGAGAGTATATTTAAAGTTAGTGCACGACTCGGTACATAGGCCTAGTGCAAACTCTGAATCCGTGTCTTGTGTATTTAAATGCACATACTTCACGCATACACAAAAATTTTGCGTGGGGTTGAGCATGTGTGTAAAGCGTGGGTGTATGTATGCATGTAGTATTCAAACATGTATACATCACACCATATATGTTGTGGAACACTCTTTATGAAATTATTAAAGCACATCCATCAATTTTTATGTGACGTCTAGCTCGTGTTTGTGTGTGTAACAGTGCACATATGTATGGATGACATTTAGACTGATGTATGTACGTGTATGAGTGTCTGTTGTACGTACTCAGGGACGTGATAATGTGTTTTTGAAAAGTAAATTGTATATATTAAATGTGTTTGTGAAAGCCACACTTTTTTATTTTTTTAACTTTTTAACTTTTTTTTTTTTTTTTTTTTACTTTTTAGGTCAGAAAAATAACAAGTATGTATTAACATGAATTGCATATTGGCAGTTGATAATCTTGTTTGCATTCACATTATAATGAAGAGAGTTGGTCTATTTCAGCTATCAGCCTCACTGATCAAATGAACCACTACCTATGAAGGATGAGAGATGGTTGCTCATTGTGGACATCACTTCAGAGTGCCATTTGAAACAATCTTGAATAATACCCCCAAGACATTTCATTCGTCCTGAACCATTTTGCTCAGGTTGTGTTCAACAGTAAGTTGGAAATAACTCGAGTTATGTCATTCTGTTTCATTATTTTACCATACAGGCATTTTATTCTGTTGAAGTCAGGTACTTCAATATATATGGCTCTGGTTAGCTCAGGTGTTTTAAGGACAGTTCCCAGTGCACTAACAAATGCTGTACGAACTGTTGTTAGTCTATAATGTTTGGATGGTTGTAGCTGGGAGAAATGAAAATGGTTCAGAACTAAATAAAAGGCCAAACAGTGAAAGGCTTGAAATAGTTATAAATGGCAAGTTGGGGGTATTGACTCTCTCCTTTCATCAGTCAGACTATGATTGCATAGTAGCATGTGGCTGCGTCTGAGGCTGTAGAGAATTTCTGTCAATTTTAATATGGGGAGACCCATTAAATTTGGTACATTGGTGGTGGACACGGGATTCTGTGACAGTGAGAGAGAAGTTGATGTTTGCTAGTCACCTCTGAAGTTATGCAGTGATGTTTCTTCAGTTACAGCCAAGATGTTCTCCAAAGCCGGCACAATATACTGATTGTCCTATATTTAGTCTTGTTTTCTCACGGGGAGAACCACTAAAATGTAATGCTTAATGTTTGTGAACACTGCTTTTTGTGGTAGTTAAGGAAAGTTCCTCTCAGTTAGTAACCTTAATGAAGTTGTGCAGTGACTTAATTACAGCCAAAATGTTTTCAAAAGCTGGCCAAGATGCAGATTGCTCTTATATTCAAACCGTACTAAAATGCCCTTTATCTTTGGGGGAACTGTCACCAACAGAATCTCACCTTGAGCATTAGTAATTCTGTGGCATGATGGTCATGCACATTCTCTCCACTCCCCAAACCCCCTCCCAGTGCTCTTGGCAGATCAACCAGGGCTCTTTCCCTGCAGGCTTCTTCTTATCAGTCTTCTCTCTCATGATTGTTGGACCCTGCAGGGGTGTACAGTCTGCTTTGCTGGACCTCTTCATTTTGAAAAGTGCTGTAGTATAATTTCTCTTAACACTTTTTGCAGCTCCATTGCTTAACAATGACTTCCATCCATTTTAGGCATAGACGTTGATTCTGATCACTGTCTAACTAAGATGATCTGTCCATAAACACTGTTTGTATGTACTCCTTGCATGCCCCCTTAATTGCCTGCACATTTCCCAGCACAGTACTTTTAAATCATCTTCACTATTATAGTCTGCTGTCTATTATCACTCCAATATGTTCCCACTTGGAATACTACACTGAAGTGCATGTTGACAGTTGTGGGGAGGAGGTCTGTTAGGCTTGTATGTTGATCTCTAGGCCTCTGTCATGTTCATAGTTATACTTGATTACTGGACTACCTCTGATGTACATGCAAATTCCTTTGCAGAATGAGGGAGGCTTCTGCAGTGACGTCTGCCCCAGGGACTGGTTCAGTAGAGTCTTGTGGAGGAATGAGAAAGTAGGAATGGCAGCCTAGAAGGAAAAGGTTTAGTACGGAAACCACACAAGTTCCTGAACCTACAAGTCTGGACTGTCAGTTATTAGTTATATATGTATGAGTACGGAAAAAATTCCAGGAAGCAGAGCATTCCTCCTCAATAGCATTTTCATTTATTCTTTTCTTTATTTTGCTGTGGGGACATACAGAGTTTGGAATGTCATTTCTTTGCTACAGAGCAGGCAATAGTTTGGATGAGGAGGGTTCCACCCAACTATGGTTGCAGCCTTGCTTGTTGCCAGTGAGTGATCGTTCCACGGGTGACAGCCATCAGAAAGTGGAAAGTAAGGTTGGGGCTCTGCAACAAGAGAAGAATTTTGAATTTTGTCTTTTTATCTATGAGTTCTGATGCTGCTTTTCAATACTTGGTACCAAGTTCCTTTCCTGACAACCAATTGCTTTTAAAAGAAATATTTTTGATGCATGTTCTTCTGCCACTTGGAAATACAGTACCCATGTTAAAAATTTATGTCATGTAACTAATTTGTGTGAGAACTAGATGCTGAATGTGTGCTTATTTTATTACACTCCACATAATGCCTAAACTCATGATAAAAACTTTGTGACCTATTCACAGAGGTTTTGTAGTTGCAAGACATCAGAATGATAACCAGGTACTTGAGTTGATGATGAGTGCCTGTTGTGCTGAAATTGTGGCTGAGATACATCCATCAAATTGTCCTTTGGAGCTTCAGGGAAAAGTGATTTTGACAGTTTTTGTTGGAATAATGACTATGACAGTCATCACTGATGACATTCTTGAGCTCGAGATGAACTGAAAGGGGTTTTCATAATTAGCAAGTCATTATTGGATCAGCAACAAGTTTGAGAAGTTGGACAGCTAGCTTTGTAGGAAGAGACCAAGGAGAAGGGTGAGTAAAAACATGTTGCTGGGGCTAAAGGGGACACTGCACATTTCCTCAGTATGCACTGCCAACAGTGTGCCACAGAATGCACACAGAAGGCATTGAGTTCTCCCTGTGGGTTGAGTCTTGCGGAAGAATGCTTGGTGATTCACCTCATCTCTGTGGGGGGGGGGGGGGGCGGATAGAGGATTTTGGGAGGTGGACAGCTCCTGCTAATGTCTGTCACCCCCTACTGTTGGATCCTTGTTCCAGAGTATTGTGGAACTGTCCTCTATCATGAGGATGCTGCTGTCAGGACTGGGCAGTTCAGCCATGTTATGGCTGTGAATGCTGTTTCATTCCCAGAAGCTGCAAGAGCCTTTGTGTTGATGTCTAATGGGACTTTGACCCTTTGTGGAACTCTGCTCTCTTGGCTGAATTAGGGGGTGATGCTAGTGTTGATGGCTTCTTGGATATGCCGGAATATTCAGTGACTTCTTCTTCTGCCGCCTCCTGGTACTGTGCTCCTGCAAAGCAGTTGCTTCAGTTGGCTTGACTTTGGGGCCTCAGGATTTGCTCCTTCACTTTCTCGGGAAGGGTTTTCTTTGGCTATAGATTTTGTGAACAGTTGTCAAGATTCTCAACTCTTGCTTGGTAGTGGTCAGGGGAAAAGAGAACCCACATATTTATGAATAAACTAGGTTACTAAAATACATACATACTTATGAGTATATACACAAAATACACATTTATTGTTGCTAAGGATTTAAATATGTGGAGTAACTTTTCTACAGTGTTCATAATTCTACATGTGTGTGTTTTGTCCCCATTCTGTAATCTGCAGCAAACAGAGAGTCTGTTGAAAGGTGCAGCTGTAGTCTTTGATACTGTAATAATCAGTTGGAATTCTTGTAGGGATTCCTTCTGCTAACCAGGCAGCTAGATTCAAGGGGTTCTGTCTATGTCTGCTTGAATGATTGCTTTACTGCTAGTTCCAGTTACTATTTATAATACACGGAATGTTTTAACATATATATGTAGATTGGTCGTTTCCAGTCTTGGTAAAATGTAGTTTGTCCAGAGTAGATTTCTGAAGTCAGTGTAATGCATTTTTATTAATTTAACATTGTCATTTGTATATACATTCATCTGTTAATTGATTTGGCTTCTGATTTTAATCTAAATTGTTCGTTTAATTTTTATCCAGAGATGGACAATTATTCTTTTCAAGTTTATGATAAAATTCTTGGTCCTTTTATCTTGTTCCATGTGAATAAATGTGACCCAGTCTGAATCATAATGCTATTGAATAATAATAATAATAATAATAATAATAATAATAATAATAATAATAATAATAACAATACTGTTTACCTGTAGTGGTATGTACTCTGAAATTTAGAGTACAAAATTTGTGACTGTTTGTAGAGCCTTTTTTTCATGACAGATTAATTGTGAGCAAGAAAGACAATCTGTTCACACATGAAATTCACCGGGACGAAATTTTCACATTTTAGGGAGGTGAAGCATTTTCAGGTTTCTCAAGAGGTTCCAGTTTTTCCTCTGACTTACAACTGAGTGACTTCAGGGTTGTGACACAGCATTTTTATTTGTTCTTATGCTGTGGAGTTTAACTTGTTAAATTATGAAAGCTTTCGTTCAGAATTATGCATTGACTTGAAATGACTTTCATGTTGCAGAGAAATCAGGTTCCCAAAAGAGAACTGAACTCTGTGGGTCCTCTCTGCTCTCATTGCTATTGGATTCAGCTGATGTGGTCCTCCCTGTGATAATCTTGGTTCTCTTGTGACACAGTCTGTCCAGTTTGGTTCAGGACCCAAGTTTAAAACAAGAAACATTTCCATATTGCAAATGGCTTGCCCCAACTCAATTCCTTTTAGAGATACCCTGTCAGATTGTCAAGGATATTTCATTGATTATTGCATTCTTAAGAAGTTGCAGTTTCACAAATAAGTTTCACAATCAGACATATCTTGAGTGTCTGTCCAACTTTCAACCAACAATGTCAGTCAGATATCAGAAACAAATATCGTTGGGAAATTTTGTCAGAATCTTCATGATTTGAAGGATTTGCAATCTATTAGATTATATTATCATCATCTTGAAAACCAACCCACCTGCCAGGCCTACGAGAGCTAATGGTAAACCATTTACGTATTGTTAGCGATCAGCATTTGAAGTTGCTGGCATAGTTCTGTTAGTGTAGAATTGAAAGACGGCAGTCTTCAGTATTTTTTCTGTAGTGATAAAAGCCAGGTAATGGTTCCTGGACTTAGAATTTTGTTAGAAAGTAAGCATATGCTTCTTCCACATAGCATACAGTGGCCTCATTCAACTTTTTATTTGGGGAGCAAAGTTGAACATAAGCCTATCCTTATGCTGACTGAGATTATACAGTAATACTGTCCCTTCTGCTCAGCGGGAGGTCTCTGTAAAAAGCAAAATGTTCTGCCTTTCAGAATGTCATTTTAAAATATTTGCAATGCTATTTGAGAATTAGTTTGAACTCTTCCCATTTCTTAGCGACAGTATAAATTAAAATTCATAAGCTGATCATTTGAAATTAGTATTGAGTAGTATTGTAGTCAAGGTTTTACCTACTAAGTGACAGCTCCTTAAATTGGTTACTTATTGAAAATGATGGAGAATCTGATGTAATTCTCTTGTTCTAAATTCATGTGTATTTTGTCAGTCTCATGTGTAAGATGATACTTCCTCACACTTAATGTTATCTGCATTTTGCTCTCGTGAACAAATAATGTTTGTAGTGGGAGAAGAATCTTTGAGTAATCAAGGATGTCACATCCAGTTTTTGCAACTCTTTGCTCCATAAGACCAGAATGATGTCTGCAGGTGTAGCATCTGTGGACACCTGCTACGAAGCCTCATTCCTTTCCACAGGCAAGCCATTGATCAGTCTTTTCCATTTGGGAACTTGTAAGATGGTATTGCATGCATTTGAAGTACACTAAGTTATTATAGGGATATTATCTTAATCACGACAAGGGCCTTTTTGGTGTGAACTGAATGTTCAGTCATTTTAAGGCTTCAGTTCTGTGTCAGTCAATTGCTTCTATAATCTGTCATTTAAATATTACTTTGGCTCGGCCCTTTGACAGGAAACTTTTCTTTCCAGTGAATATGTGAAACATAAACTTGTTTAATCGTTGATAAAGTTCTCATTAATATTTTATTCAAGGTTATTAGTGAATTGTTATCTAATAAAATTATTTGTCAGCAGGCCCTAACCTTCTCCAGAGTGATGTCTTCCCACAGTGTAGAATTTGTTGAGCAACCGATGCAGAAGTAATGCAGTTGACAAGCAAACTTGATGTATACTTGGTGTCAATTCAACATTGTAGCCCTCCTTCCTAAATGAGCATAAAGTGTCTCTCATTCTTGAATGTAGGAATTTCAGGAGGAACCACAAAGTTTGCATTTTTATGAAGGAAGGTAAATCTGTTGTCAACGGTTTTGTAGGAAGTAGTCATTTTTGTGGCCCAAGAAAGTGTTGCAATTTGCTGAAATCTGAGACCATTAACCTTGCTGGGAAGGCTCTATGGCTTCAGAACCATTTTGCTGTTGAATTCGAAAAATTTTTGTGAGTGTGACAGATGAATAAGTCTTTAATTAAACTGATTTTCTGTGAGTTAAATGCTTTCTTTTTTATTACAGGAGTGTGGCTTAGCCAGTGCTTTATTCTGGTGTAGCTGTGATGCTGAAGATATGAAAGGTTTTTCTTCATAGTGAATGTTCTGAGGCACAAACCTCTTCAGTTCACACAATCCACATCTAGAGAGGTTTCTGTTACAGACAAGAGGAAATTTCCCTTGCAAAAACAAAGGTAAGTCTTGTGTTTATTTTGTGTAACGAAGTGAATGGTATTTAAAAATAAAACTGCTGTAAGTAATGAGTATAGCAGAAACTTTCAAAATGGTAGGACTTAATCACTTATATATATGATGGATTTCAGTAAAAAATGTGCAAATTTATTATCTGTTTTTGACCCCTGATCATATAGTAAACACTTCTGATGCAGCAGGATCATTTGAAACCTTATCAATAGCTTGGTTCATTTCTTTGGCACAGGAAGAGAAATACATCCTTGGATTGAGAGGGTTCTAATAATCAACCAGTTCTAGTGGCAGAACCACCTAGCTGCTGGTACTGAGATTATTGCATATGAAGGAGCCTCAACATCTGTGAACACCTGCTACTGACCTTAATACCTCCCTGGTTAAGCCACTGATAAATCTTTTCTATTTGGGAACAGGTAAGACGGTATTATGTCAGTTAAAAATACACAACTGAGTACTATGTAAATATTCCCTTAAGGAGTGTGTTTACTTCCAAATTTTGAGGAATTGGTGAATTTTAGGTTATTAACAGTTTTCAGGTGTTTTGTCTAAATGAAAATATCCTGAAGTGTTAATGCTAAAAAAATGTTTAGACTGGTTCATGGACAATTTTGTTCATCGCTTGTATGGCACTGGGAACAACAAATTGTAAAAACATGTAATAAAAAAAGTGTCAAAATAACTTGCACAAAAATACTTGCCACCCACTCAAATATCCTATTCTCTCTAGGGGTAGCATCATAGAGGAAACGGGCAGTGATGATATAGGGAAAACTGGCTCAAGATATCCTGATTGTCTCAGGATTCTCTTGCAAGACCCAGATTTTTTTAGTTTTGCTGTTTTCTCAAAACTTACTTTTTCAAAATGAAATGCTTATTTCTCCAAGACAGATCCAAATTCAATGAAATTTCTACAGTGTTGTATACAGTAACTATATATGTTTATTTTGTCATCGGGAAATTCACTTTTGAGTGAAACTTTTTTTTTTTTTTTTTTTTGCATTTTGTGGTCATAATTTTTTTCAGCTAAAAAAAAACAAATTGAGGACAAATTTCTAAATTTCCCCAAGGTAGAAACAGTCATTACTTTAAAATTGGACTTTTAGGGCATAGGTGCACCTCTTAAATCACTACAATGGCTCTTTTGGTATTAACTGAATACCATAAGTCGTTTTAACCTTTTGGGACTGCATCTAGTAAATTAATCTTGATATCGGTTATTTAAAGTTTGTAGTAGCAATTTGGCAGCAAAATTTTATAGCTCCAACGAATATACGCATTTTAAAGATAGACCTGTATAAATGTTGATCTAAATTCTCATTTTCTTAGTTTTATTCAAGGTTATCAGGAATCTGTTAACTAATATCATTATTTTTGTCATTAGGTCTGACTTTCCCAAGATTTTATGTCATCACCTGGTTCAAAATCTGCTGAGGAGGAGACAGCACTCTGAAGTAATGGAAGAATTCCAAGAATACCTTAGGCAATTTGGGTGTTAGTTCAATAAGATGGTCCTCCTTTCAAGTATCAAGGTGTGGACAGCAGCCTCTTTCTCTCTCTCTCTCCACAGGAAGCAGCGTTTGCACATGAAGGTAATATTATTGGCAATTTTGACAAGTAGTATTTATATTTTGGTCTGTGTCTGAAGCTTCATGTTGTTTGACTAAAATCTGGGACCTTAACACTTGCTAGAAATGTTGTTGTTTATTTCAGAACTGTTGAAAGGAACTTCTTTTTAATGACTGGTCCATTTTGTCTTCTGGGATTTGCTCTTGCACTCTTGCAGTCTACTGAAACATTTGCTGTGCTGGTACAGTCAGTGGTAAGTATTGGAAACTTTCTGTGAATGACTTTTACTAAAACAATTTGAATAACAGGAAAGTCAGTGGTGTTTTTGAACCTGAAAGATATTGAAATTAGTTTCCATACCAGCAGTCAGTGATATTAAGTACTTATAAAATTGTTGTAAAAGTTTGTAGCCTGCATCAAGTAGAGTGGTTTATACCTCCTTCAGGAACCTGGCTGTGAATGTTGGAGGAGACTCATCTGAATGTTGAAGAGTATGTGGAATAAACAAATTGTAGAAGATATGGACTAATCCACCAGGCCTTACAACTAATGTGATGAGTGAGGCACTTGGCAGGAGTCCTGTAGAGATGACACTGAACAGGTGAGTGAAACAAAAATATGAAGAACATTATAACAGATTTTTCATTCTTTAGATTTCATCATCCATTAATAGATATTTGGCAATTACCTTTCTTCTTTCATAAGGTTTTATGGCTAATTAATATAACTTCAAACCAGTTATCTTCAGTTTGTTCAGAGAATCATTTCAAAGCAGTTAACTTTGAGAGTTCTCAGTGTCACTTCAAACATAGTCCTCAGTATTATTTAAATGTTGTCAGTGTCACTTCAAACTTAGTCATCAGTATTATTCCAAATGGATGTTAACTTTCATTGGGAAAGTTTTAAAAGAGGAATAGAGGAATTATTCAGTGTTTGCACAAATTCACCATTTTCACAAGTTGTGTTTTAGCACAGGGTCACATTTCACACTGAATATTTCAATCCTAACATGTGACGTATTCAGCTTTAAAATGAATTGAACTTTGTCAGAAGAGTCTTCCTTCCCTCAATACTAGTGCAGTATTGATCTTTCTTTTCTTGTACACTTATTTTGAAAGTTTTTATACACGGTCACCAGTGACAGCCATTAGCAATAAATGAATGTCTGTTGTATAAATAGTTTGAAAATATAGTCCGTAATAATTTCAGCTGTCAAAAAATATTGATACATTTTATCATCGATTGTACTGGCACTGACGCAAGACTTTATTCATGAATATTTTTGTCTTCTTATAGCTTGCAAATATAGTAACAGCTTCCTTGACCTTTTTATAGCTTGCATATAGTGACAGTTCCTTTGACCTCTTTCAGGAAAGTGGCTGTGAATGAATGTTTTTTAGGCAGCCAATACTTTTTAATTTTTCTTCATGAATTTTGTTTTGGATAACTTTTTCTAACCTCAAACCAATGACCATTTTTTGTTCCAATTATACTTTATTATTTCAGAAAATAATACAGATTTTACGGTCAAGGAATAAAAACTTATAAGTTTAACACTTGGTATTATGAACAAGGACTATTTATCAGTCACCTGTTGAAACAATAATATATACAACACTGGATTATAAATCAGAAGTTATTAACTTATAAGTGAAGTAAACAAGGACTGTACAAAATAAATTTCACCTGCAAAAACTATCATAAATACCAAAGTGGATTATATATCATCAGAAAGAATAACTCAAGTTTCCACCTACAGCTTGCCTGATGCCTCTTCATGGATACTGACCACCTCAAACTTCAAGATGGGTTGCTGAGTGAGCTAGCTACAATACCTGGTTAAATTTCAACCTATAGCCATTACCTAGAAAAAGGAAACAAGCATCGGAGACAATAAATGACTGCCAAAAACAGGCAACAAACCACAATCTATTATTTTCCTGCAGAAGCAGCTCGAAGAACATTAGCATCTGTTACAGTCATCATCCTTCAACAGTGACTAGTTCATATTGATAAGTTAAGTCAAATACTCAGTAATCATTCAAGTCAGGGAAGATTGGAAGAACACTTGAGTTAGGCAAAATCTTGTTGCCATCTATAACAGAGATTAAAATACACAATGTAAAATAGTAATGTAAATGATGTATAATTGCTCTTCCAAAGCTGCAGAATGATGAGTGGGAGACTGATCTTGATGCGAGTTTCCCTCCACAGTCATAACGATAGACTGACATGTTGCCTGCCTTCCTTCAAAAATGTTCCGCTGCTTACATTGTGTGTATTTTAGTCTCTGCTCTGTTATGAAGAGGAGATTTTTCCTAACTCGAGTGGTCTTCCAATCTTTCCTGACTTGAATGATGATATTATTTCAGTATCTGACTTGATAACTTAACATGAACTAGTCACTGTTGAAGAATGATGATTATACCAGATGCTAAGCTCTTCCAGCTGCTTTTGTAGGAAAATTATAGTTCATGGTTTATTGCCTGTTGTTTGCAGTCAAGTTCTAACCATTTTTAAGCAATGGCTGGAAGAACACACATCACTAAAGTCGGGTTAAGGCAGTTTCCCAAGTTCGTGTCACTCTTCAGCAGTGGCCAGAAGAACACTTCCATCAGGTCAAGACTAATCCTCTTGTTCTTCAGATATGGGCAGAAGAACCCTCATCCTCTTCGGCTATGGGTAGAAGAACCCTCATCTTCCAAGTTCTTCAGCTGTAGTTAGAACCCTAATCCATTCTTCAGCTGTGGGTAGAACCCTCAAGTCAGGTGAAGTCTAGTTTTCACTATCCTTCAGCAGAGGCTGGAAGAACACCCAAATCAGGTCACCCAGTCCTCACTCTCCAGCAGTGGCTGGAGGAAAACGCACATCTCCTTTAGTCTAATCCTCGTCATCCTTCAGCAGAGGCTGGAAGAACACTCGTGTCAGGTTAAATCTAGTCCAACAGATATTTTAAGTTGTGCAATATAATAATTAAACAATTACTCAATCCTGTTCATTTTGTATTCCATTTAAATTACTTAACAGGATTCCAGTGTTACAAAAAATATCATAATAAAATTTACAATGTCAACTATTTTTCTTTATCAAATTCTCTCAAATTTTTTTCGAGTACTCTACATAAGTTAAAAGATACATTGATAACAATGAGTATGTCAGATAAAGCAAAACAATATGGTAATTAATTAATAAACAAAATACTGTAGCAAATAAAAATAAATGGTAATCAATTAATAAACAAAATAGGTAGATGATCTGGAGATACAAATCAATCCTGTCATTTATATGCCTAACACGTCAGAAATACTTAGGTAGTCGTGCATGGCAGTTTGAAAAGTAGCATTGTATATTGCACTGAGAGGCTGTGGCATCAATCATTTTGTTAATGAAAGTCCATCAAAAGTTAGGTTAAAGTAAGGAAAGAGCACACATCTTGCAGCAACCACTCTCAGAAACAGAGGAAACCATCAGTGTCTTTCTTCAGCAGATAACCTCCACGGAAGGCTGCAGGACATTCAGACGTGAAATCGACGTTCCAACAATGGCAGAAAACTACAAAAGACTCAAGATTGCAGCAGCATGTGGCTGGCACTAGTGCCACCACCTCTGAGACATCCTGTGACCAACAGACACCAGGGGAACAATACGAAGGTTTCTGTTACCATTCAACAGACAGTCTTTTTTGTATACAAGACACGAGATTCTGATGAAAGCAAATAATTTCTCCCATGGCAAAGCTTTGACAGGAATACAATGCTGAAAAGTAAGTCAAAGGTACAACAGTAATGAGAGATAGCAGTTGCTTTTCCTTTCTACATCTCCATTTAGACTAGCAACCACTCCCTTTTTGTACTGAGAGGGGCCTGAACTCCAACAAGAGTGGAATTCGAATTGCCTGCATACTGTTCAATTCATATTCTAGACCAACAATTATATCAAGTAACTTCCTCTGCAATCCAGGTGCCTGAGATAATGAGGTCTAAGATCATTAAAAATACTACCAACAAAATATCTATTGTTGACTGTTTACATTTAAAAAGAAGCCTCATTAGAATAACTTTGTGAGGTATCCAGTGTCTCAACTGAAGTCACTTCATTAATTAAAACTTATAAAGATCAAAAGCAACTGTTCTCAGATCCTACCCGTGGGATTCAACCCACCAGCGTCACCACAGACAGTGGTACACAACTGCACCTCATAACCTTTTCCACAATGTTTGCCCAACAAGGAAATACCCAACAAGCAAGAAAGTCAAAATAAAGGAGTCAGTATACAAAACAGAGCAAAGCAGAATGAAGCCTTCAAGGTCTGCAACATCAACTGAGAACTGAAATTGATAAAAAAAATATGGTAGTAAAAAAGGACAGACTAAGAACAAAGTAGTTAATTTCATGGGAATCAACTAATTAATTCCGTGTAAGTGCAGCCATTAAGTATGGAAAACATCACAGACTGTAGAAGGCCATGGCATAAAGGCTAAGATACAGCCCAAGATTTGACAACATGGTTATATAGTCACTACCCAGCACAGCGCAACTAAAACCGGCATCTACAAAGTCTTGGCTAGGCAAATATCGGCATGTACACTCATTCACTCAAGCATTGCAATACTGAAAGGGATTTAGGAAGACACTTATGTTTGAGACCCCAACTACCCTTCCAAAATTCCCACTCCCAGAAAGATGACAAAGTAACAAGTGCCTTTCATCCATTCTTGTTCCATGAAAGTGAACTTCACAGACTATAAACAGCCAAGGTAAGAACGACTTTCAGAGAGGAAGAGATGTATTCCAGCAATTCAGGAAGAGCTGTCCAGAGTGTTTCTGCTCTCTCAGACAGCAGCACTGAACATGTGGTCTCTCTCTCTCTCTCAACAACTGAACTTACTTCACAAACAAAATTTCTCTGAATTGCCATAACTCTCTCATCCAGTTTTAGGTTGTATCAAAGAATGGAATGGCTCAGATTTTACCCATTTTCAAGTTACTACAAAAAAGCTAAGCTGAATCCTGAAATGTAAAAATGACACATGGAGTACTAGCAACAAGGAGTGTCATGTGTAAAGGCTCCCAGCTGTTTAAATGATAGAAATGAACCTTCAAACTCATCAATGACACAAAGTACGAGTAAAACTCCTCAGAATGGAAGCGCAAGAATATATGAACAATGAAATTAAAAAATGACACTTGGATTTTTAGCAACAAGAGTACCTTATGTGAAGACCCCTAGCTATATAGATGATAGAGATGACCCTTGAAATTAACAAAGACACAAGGAACACTACTAAAAATGTCCTCAGAATGAAGGAACATGGCTAAATGAACCCACATTTTTAAATTTTTTTAGATTTCAGGTTTTTCTTTTAATTTTAGACCCTTACTGTATTTTGTAATTTTTATATTGGATATACTTTTACTATTTCCACGTCTTTACTCATTTCAGCTGATTTTTTGACGATGGTCCCAGATTAGTGCCAAACCGTTAAAATAAAAGAGTTGAAAATATGCTTTGGATGTTTCTCGTCCTTTATGAAATCCATCAGCCTACTGATATTTAGTGTCATCCTCTGATATAATAAGCATTTCCTTTAAATGCTTATTATATCAACACAACACAAACACACAACACAACAGAAATGAGACCTTGTTGCTAAGGAGCACGACACTGCAACAAAACGATTCACTGAACAGAGTCAGAGGTTCCTGTTGAGGGAATGACTGAAAACGATTTCTCCAAATGGCTGCCATTAAACGGGAAGGATTTCTAAAATCTGCTGATGTTTGAACTAGAAATCAATCTCTGTTCGTCAGCAAAGTGCAATTTACAGAAGATCTACTCCCTAAGGGAAGGCCGTCATGGAGAATATAGAAATGAGGCCAAAAGCCAAGTGCTGGGACATACGAGGAGGTCACTCAGCGCTGAAATTAAAAGTGAATAAAGTTAGCTGAGGGTTGAGGAAAATAAGATGGAAGAAAGAGAATGTGAATGGAGGTACAGTAAAAGGAATGAAAGGAGTCGCAGCCAGGGGACGAAGGGACGCTGCAAGAGCCTTAGAGTAATGCCTACCGGTGCACTGCAGGCACTACCCCCCTACGGGATAGCCGTAACGTGCTAATTGGTTCTCTCGCCTTATATAATGCATTTTTTTTGAATTTTGAAAAATAAACAAGGCATTTAAAATGCTTCAGGAAATTGTTCACAAATCAGCTTTTTTGTTGCCACAAAATCTCTGTCACTCACCAGAGCACAGCTGCAAATGTTTCATCAAAGCCTCAAACACTCCAGCAAAAGAAAAGCTTAGCCTAGGGTATAAACTATCAAGTGTGTGTGTGTATGTGCTTTACCATGGGATTAAAATGAAATGGTGCATGTTATAAAACCCCAGAATAGAATAAAGAATTTAGGCCAAAGGCTAAGCACTGGGACCTATGAGGTCATTCAGGAGGAAAACCTTGCAGTTGGAGCACTATGAATCGATTGTTAATGGAGGGTTGACAAACGTGAGATGGAAGAAACAATATGAACGGAGGTACAGTAAAAGGAATAAAAGGAATTGCAGCTAGGGGATTAAAGGACGTTGCAAAGACCCTTAAGTAATGCCTACAGTGCACCGCATGAGGGGCACCAACAGCACTATCCCCCTACGGAGGTTATCAGACTCAACCAGAGGGGTGAGACTGAATATCTGTGAATACCTGAAAAACCCTCAACAGAATCACAGCCACCAGAGGAACCACCAGATGAAGAACTCTATCAGGTTAAGCAGTTCAGGTCACACACACATCAGGTCAACCATTTCCAAAACACAACTGCGTTCAAATTGAGGTCCATTTCACCTGAAGTCTGATCACCTGTTACAGATGACTATCTGAAATTGACTGACATACCTAGGAACACCTTATGCACTTTATTATGTACTGTTGATTATTCCTCATAGCGTATATCACACATTTGCTTTTCTGAGTGAAATATACTATTGATGCACACAAGAGAGAGAGAGAGAGAATCAACTGCACTGAATCCTTAAACAACATTAGTTCAATTCTGACCCATTTTTGTAGTAAGTGGAAGCAAAACAAAGATGCAAGACAAGATGTATTTATGAAACAAAAACAACGCTGACAGTCAGGAACTACTGATGTGCAGGTACTCATCTTCAATCAAGAAACAAACAAACTGTGCAGTAACTAGCCTGCCCAAACTGGGTCATCCCAGATGCCTAAACTGTTGCCTTATTGCGACTACCAAACAAGAAAGCGCAGACGTCAGCTGTGTCAGTCTCTGTACCAGGATCAAGGGCTTCCAAAGCACACACTTGCTCTTTTTTTAATAGGGGCTTGCTAATGCACAACTTTTGCTTATCTTCATTGACTGAACTCTTGATTTCATTGTATTTTCACTCTTTTGACAAATGAGATTTGATTATTCCACTGTACACACATTTGACTTTCCAATTTCTCATGCTGGTATTCAGTGGTGTGTAAGCTCACTATCCAATTCCAGGGACTTTTGCTTCATTCCACAGACACCAAATGCTGCAGGTTTTGAATTTGAAACTGCATGTCAAATCAGCCTTGAAGAGAATGCTGCCCATGGAGCTGGTATGAACAGGGCAATACCAGCAGCTGCAATCGGACTGGTGGATGCATTGACATGGCCCATACTACTAATGATCCCAAAAATTAATATACCCTATACTCAATACACAATGATCTACATAATGGTTTATGGACAGACTCTCTCCTCCTTACATTGAAAACACTTTCATTTCACTTACCTCCCTACTGCATGATATTCATGCAATTGTCTGTGAGAAAAATGTCATTTCCCCCTAAAGTTCCATTTCTGCTTCCCTGCACAGAACCTGTAAAATGTTGACATTTGTTAATTTTATGAAGAACAGAGAAAAACTATAAACAGACAGTGAAGCTACAGTCTTAAGCTTTAGTTACATTTAAAATGTACAGTACTACTGTAATGTCTTGAACATACAGTATTATTACTATTATATTATTATTCAGAGTATGAACCCCATTCATATAGAACAAGCCCACCACAGGGCCCACTGACTTGAAATTCAAGCTTCAAAAAGCTATGGTGTTCATTAAAAAGAAGTCACAGAAGGTAATGGGAAATACAAAAAGAAAAAATCAGTTATCAGAAAAGAACAAATAAATTGACAAATTAATAAATACAGGAGATAAAAATATAAACGATTATTATCATTAAAGATGTGAAAGAGATATAAGATAGCATTCCTTGTTTAGTGACACATGACTGATCCCAAAACCAGAACTTGTTGTGCTCTCATTACTATCATTAGCAGATGAAGCAGTTCAATCTGACTCTCAGAGAGCTGGCCCAAAGGATTCGTTCATTTCCAAAACTGGACTTTTGTTGCTGGTTGAACTTTTGACATTTTCATAAGAGATGTGTAACTTACTTAGCATACAGGGTCATTAAGTAGACATAGGTCACATAATTATTATTATCCAATAGATGAAACCTATTCATATGGAACATGGCCCCCACAGGGGCTACTGACTTCAAATTCAAGCTTCCAAACAATATTAAGGTGTTCATTAAGAAGGAGCAAGAGGAGGTCAAGGGAAATACAGAAAGTGACCCCACTTATTAAAAAAAACAAAAATAAATAAATTCACAGATAAAAATGTATTAAAATGCAAGAAGAATAGTATTAGGGTAGTAACACATTGCACCTTTGCTTGAACTTCTGAAGAAGAAGTTCCAATAGCACGACATCTGCAGCAGGGAGGCTGTTCCACAGTCCAACGGTGTGAGGAATCAAGGACCTCTGGAACTGAGAAGTTAGACAGCGAGGCACAAGTGTAGCCTATTTCAAAATGTACTAACTTCAGAGGGCATTGTTTTCTGGTCTGAAGAATATCAGAATTCAACCCCCATGGGTTATCATGTTCATTGCCCAATTATTGTCAGAGATGTTACGTATTCACTCACTGGTTAGGCTAATCTGGTCATATTAACTGCAAGTTGAGCACTCAAGTTACGAGGGAGGAAAAACCAATTCAGAAAAACCTGCATTGTTATAACAAGCTAATTATTTCTGTTTGCCTAACTGAGGCCGGACATTCTGGCCAAATAATTCAGCCAAGTAACACACAATATACAGTAACTATGTATGCTTAAATTCACTGCCCTACAGCTACAGATATATCACCAGCCACCTGTTATTTCTGTGTGATTCGGTTTGCTTTCAACTTTTCTAGAAATTATACAATATTAGTAAGGGAAGCCAACAGCTGTTACATTATGACTCTCTGGAGAACATCAAAAGTACACAAGTGGTGGTGTTTCACAGAAAAACTTACTTCAATCATACATTACTGATAGTAGCACCTCAATCTAACGGACAGTAGAATGGCCAGTGTCACTCCTAAGGCTAAGTACTGCATTGAAAAGTAACTCCAGCTTGGCTCTCTACTGGCAACAGTTCCTAAATATGACACAAGCAATGGCAGAGGGAATGATTCTAACAAATGACAGAAGGCCCTACAATCAGACACAAATACCATCTTTTAGACACTCAACGAAACAATTTAGGGAATGAAGCTGTGAAATACAGAGGCATTCCTTATCAACAAACTTCACTAAAGAATAACAGAAGCTGTGTTACAAAATAAAGACTGAATTCATTAGGACGAGACAGTCAGAAGGGGACCTCATTGAGTTCTGTATGACTGAGGAATGCGAGAAAGGAAGGGAGGCCATCACTGTAATCTTCTGCAGCCAATGCAGCAGCTGTGTTGGAAAAATTATGACATACGATATAACATATCAGTTACATCATTTTAGATGGTTTCAGCTAGGCTAGCTTTTCAGATGCAATACGCTTTGCTGATAAACCTCTCAAAGTGAGTAGGTATAAGAGGACAGTTCCCCTTGGGCTAGAAATTATAAGGCATCATTGTTGGCTGTAGGTCTCTCTATTCCATATAAGAGGGACAGGCATCAGAAGCACCTGGTAAGCAGAGGGGACTACTACAGTATAAAATTCTTCAACAGGAAACTACATCATGCTTCTAGACTATCAGAGGGCTTGCCGTGATAATTCACTGGTTGTACTGTCAGCCTCTTTACAGTACAGTGCTTTTATCGAGAATACAGAATTTAGGCCAAAGGCCAAGCACTGGAACCTATGAGGTTATTCAGAGCTGAAACTGAAAATGACAGCAGAAAGGTTTGAAAGACTTAACAGGAGGAAAACCTCAAAGCAGTTGAATCACTATGAAACAATATTTTTAGGAGAGGGTGCAAGTAAGATGGAAGGAAGAGATTATGAATGGAGGTACAGTAAAATGAACGAAAGGGGTTGCAACTAAAGGCTGAAGGGACACTACAAAGAACCTTAAGCAATGTCTACAGTGCACCACACGAGATGCACTGATGGCACCACCTCCCTACGGGGAGTACTTTTGCCATTTACATCCTTTGTTACACCAGCCCTCTCTATGAGAGCTCTTACTCAGCTTAGTGGTCAGGTTAAACTATTTTAATAATAATAATAATAATAATAATAATAATAATATGTGATTGCAGTGCACATGTGCATTTTCCATCATTTTGTTAACTATCATTAATACACTACAGTATACCTACTAAGACTTTTCCTGTCAAAAGCAACTCTTGTCATTAGAAAAATATGAAAATTTTCCCTTTCTAAACTATTCACCTTGTGCTTTTAGTTTATTGGTGGAGTCTAATGTCAGCAAGGTTCTTCTACACCTACTGCTGTTCCATGTCAGCTGCTGCTGAAGGTGTGTTCCCCAGCTCTCTCAGGAAATTTGTCCAATTTCATATACTGACACAGCATTGGAGTACATCAGTGAAATCATCTGCAAATAGTAAACAAATTACTATAAACTCTAGTGTTCAAGTTATTGCAATAAGTTCGAGTACTTTTAGGTATTGAAGTAAAATATTCAAGTATTAGTCCAAAGCCTCTCAATGTAAGTATTCTGATTTACCAAGTGTCACCCAACATGGTTCCAAAAGGCACGCCTGGAAACCAATTTTGTATGGTGGCAATTTACGACAGGGAGACCACACAACACTCGCATGCACAACTCAGTCAGAGCAAGACCAAATACAAATGAAATACTGTATATATTTAGATACATTCTGTCAACCCTAACTCATGCAACTGCTGATCAGTGTTAGGGTGATCCCATACCTTTTCCTAGCACAGGCCTGAGAAAAATGCTGAAAAGGAAATGAAAATTATTATTATTAAAATATATCTGTATTAGTATTATTATCATTCAGAAGATAAACCCAATTCATTAGGGGCCACTGACTTGAAATTCAAGTTTCCAAAGGTTACGGTGTTCATTCAAAAGAAGTAACAGAAGGTAAAGCGTATGATTCAGTATTAGCAGTCAGTAAGAGAATTCTAAATCTCTACAGCTGAAGGAAACAGACAGTTGCCAAGCTGAGAAGCCCAAGGCTATAGAGGTATACTGTACACCTTTTTCCACTTCAAAATCATTCTTTCTCTACTCTAAAGTCTACATTTTTAACAGAGCTTTATCTATAGTTATTTCCAGTAGGTTAAGGGTCTTTGAACCCTTTGGAGAAAACTGTGGAGTTCAAAAACTCCTCTGTGGCAAATGTAGTTACTTTTTTATTCTGAATCATCAATTTATTTTTTATGATGCAATGCTGTTTATGGTATCACTTTGAATATGACACCATAAACTGTACTTGTAACTTAAGGCGGCATGATTCAAAATGGAAAATACAAAAATAATAAGTCACAACAATGAATCAACCTTTGGTGAATACTTTATGGATGATGTCACCTGATACCCCCTGAAACCTCAGTCACTGGGAATATGACACCAACGAATGCCATCTGAACCAAGACCAAAGACTAAGGTGTTGTCATTTCTTCTACAAAACAACGTTCATATTTCACATTTAAGACGCATTTAAACTGTCCAAACTGGAGTGCTTTCTGTCTCCCCAAAACTACTAGCCCTGGTAGGCTGGCCTGGGCTTGAAAACACACACTATATCATCTGAACAAAAGCAAACCTCCACTAGCATGAGAGAAATGCACTCACAATCTGCACACTCACACAACTGAGGACAAATGGAAGAACTACCCCGGCTCAGGTCTTGAGTGACTTGTAGGCCTACCCCATAAGCTTTTCTTTTCTAGTTAAGTCTGTGACAGCCTTGTGCTGCGTACTCCATTCGTATTCCAATTAGAACAAAAATTGAGAAGAATTTCCTTCCCGGCAGCACTGAGGGAGAGACCAACAGAATCTATGGAAAAGATAAATAAACTGCAATGTCTGAAGGTGTACCATGCTACATGTTTCTTTCACTGTATTATATCATCTACCAGCATAAATTCACAAAATCTTTATTGATAATACTTTACAAAATATCCAGCAATATTGTAATTTGTGACAGAGCACTCAAAAATGCAATGAGGTCTAGGATATGGTAAGGAATCTCCCATGACAGCCTAAAGAGACCCCACCTACAGTTACATTAGTTAAGAGACCCCAACTACAGTTACATTAGTCATTATGGTGACTCCCATGATCAAACTTTTGATCTGGTAGATGAGGGCTGGCCTCTTCAAAACATCTCAAAACTTTAACATACCTAACCATTAATGAAACATCAAACTGGGATCATCTTCTGATTTACAAGGTGTCAGAAGGAAGATTAGTTGCTTAAATTAAGCCCAAAGCATTCTGTATCTGGGCCCATTTTACTAAGTAGGGCAGAGATGAGATGAGACAGGGTCTTCTTACACTCGTTCTGAATGTCCGTAGCCTTTTGTCAAGGATACCTGGATGGAATTTTATTTAGTCACAGCTACAGTTTATATATTAAAGGAATTCAATATCTGATTAAAGAGCAAATCCACTGAAAATGTGACAGAGGCTTCTTGGTCTAAGTTTCAATCAAACTACATTATTAAAATATATAATTCATCTTAATTAAATATTATCAACGTTATTATTGTGGCTACTTGGGCCTGGCCATAACTTGGAAACACAATTCAACATTTTGTCATGATGTAGTAAAATTTCTTAGTACAAACATTGTCTCCACTTTATTTGTCTTAAATCCTGGGTGGCTCAATTACTATTAGAAATGAACCATTTACATACTGCTCTCACTGACCAACTCTCTCTAAAGTGCTACTCAAAAACACTAGAACTGGCCCATAATTACCAGGGAAATGACAAGAGAAAATAAGTTGGTCTCACAAAACGTGAAATTTCACAAGACCAAGAATTTACATATAAAAGTTATGAATTCCAGACATCATTCTCATGCTGAAACGGCCAATCCTTGACCAAATTAATTTTCCTATTGGGAATATTCTAAAAGCTACTGTCAGTGACAGGCAACAAATTTCAGTTTCATTATTTTCATTCCATATCAGACACAGTCCAAAAGTTAAAATCTTTAGGTTTGCCTCCATATGAACTACTATTCCCATCCGACCAAAATAATACATTTTCCCAGACACCTCACTTTTTTTTAAATGCTTACCTTTGTGAAAGTTCATTCGAGTTCTTAGATAATTTACTTCATATTCTGCCACTCAGCATCAACTGGCAAGCTGTAGATCATCTGGAAAGGTGAGAAATGCATCAAGATCGTGGAAAATTGGGGTCTTTTTGCTTACATAGTATCAAAATGGGGACATCTATTTTTACAACCAGGACTCAAGTCTTCATTACTACGAATAGCATGGATGAGGTGCTTCTCATTTGTCCGTACTGCATTATCAAGGATATCTTTCTAAAATTCAATTCAATCTGCAATCCTAGCTGTTAAATTAAAGAATAAATATGGTCCACAACATAACACTAAAAACTGGGCAGAAGCTTTTTATTGCAAATATAAGCATTTCTCAGTCTTGCTACCAGGTTTCAGCATTCTCAAACCATTTGACAATCTGCAAAAATCTGTTATGAACTATGCATGACACAGTAATACGATTACTAATTACTCGTTACTTTAATGGAGATACTGCAAGTGACAGTCTACAAACTGATAATTTCAAGTTTCAAATTGTTTTATTCCTTCCAAAAACTGCCCTAAAATATTTTTGAGTTTCTATTACATCAACCTGCAAAATTCTATACATTTTAATCCCCCACAACCAGTATATCATACTTAGGTGACACTCACTCCAAAGAAACATCAATTCACACTTTCTATCCCAAATCTTGCCCAGCTCTCCCCCATGTATCTGGGACCTAATAAGGCAGTTTGCATAACCAGTGCAGGCTGCAACTGCAAGAAAACCGCTTATTCAAATAAACTGACAAAAGGCTTTACTCTGAGCAAGACAATGCAAAATCTGACGAGTTGTCATTCTAAAATACCTAACGTTGCCCAAACAAACTTTTAATAGAGAGTTTTGCAAACCATAAACAGTACCTGAATCAGTGTAATATCTTGGGTGCATAGCATGTATTCTCAAAAGACTAATGAAAATCAAGGTCACGTAGGCATAGAGACTTCAGTCTTTTCGTAGGGAATGACGGTCGTAGTTACTTAGCATCAATCTACCTTCTTTAAGGTTAAATACCTAATATCATTATACTCTACCTCATCCTACCATATATCTGACACTTACACTTACAACCCATCTTGATCAGGCAGGGGGTTTCCTACATGCTGATTTTCCCCATGGGTACTAATCTGGATCAAAGATTCTTTTAAATCTTTCAATAACTAAGCTCAAGATTCGATGAAATTTTTGTAGACCTACTGTCGATTCTATTTAAAGCTTGCTACTAAACCTCAAGAACATGAAAATTGCTTAATTGCATATCTACTATATTTCAGGACTTACAAACTGACTATTACAGAACTACAATCTAATTATTTTACTGTGCAACCTGTAACTGAATGATTCACTGTAATGGTGAAAATACTAGCAGATTTTTTCACGCACACAATGCATAAACCTAAACTCTATAATTATGGCTTTCTATATGAAACTAAATGGGCTTCTTTTCTCCATTTTGAGAAAGTAATCTTGACTGATTACCTATTCCAAATCTGAAGCTGCAATAAATTAAGATCAACAGCTCTGGGCCTACTTGAATTTAACCTCCATGTTGGAGTTATCGGAGCTATACTGGACTCCACACTGGGTTCAATAAACTGAGGTCATCAGGACAAGATGATGAAAGGAAAATGGAGTTTGAAAATGCGAGGAAGTTTTGGCTACTTGAGAAAAAGTGTATAATTTGCTTAAATTTGAACATCTGAAATAAATTGCTTTATTACACTTTAACAATGCCAATTGTGGTCCTTGAACTCTGGTGAAAAGCTAAAATTAAATATTTAAAATCAACATTAAAAGCAAATTTGGGAAAATTGATTTTAACAAATTGAATAGTTTACAAGCTTGCAAATTTTTACCCAAAAGTTTTTCCAATATACTTACTCTACTGCAGACTAACCAATTGTGCTAAACATTACCAGCTTCCAAATACTTCTGAAGCCCCATAACTGAATTTAGTCTGACCTGTTTTTCAATATAGCCAGTTTGCAATCTTTAATTGGGGTCCATAGCATACAAAGGTGTTGCATATTGATTGCACCAGGTTCAACTATAAGCAGTTGATCCAGAGAACAGAATAGAATATAGAATTTAGGCCAAAGGACAAGTGCTGGAACCTACAAGGTCATTCAGTGCTGAAAGGGAAACTGAGAGCAGAAAGGTTTGAAAGGTGCAACAGGAGGAAAACCTCAAAGCAGCAGCTGCACTATGGATCAATTGCTAGGAGAAGGTTGAGGAAACTCAGATGGAAGAAAGAGAATATGAACGGAGGTACAGTAAAAGGAACGAAAGGGGTTGCAGCTAGCGACCAAAGGGACGCTGCAGAGAACCTTGAGTAATCAAGTGTCTTACCTTGACAGACTATCAATTCAGGTGACAGACAAGAATGTCTTGACCTGGGTCAATCTATATCCAGGGGTCCTCCTCCACACTCAGTTCTTCCAAATGAGGGTCATTATTCTCTTGGGTGCTCAGCCTGAAAGCAGAACATTTCATTAGATCTTGATGGTGTCAGTTCAAGGCACAGCCCTCTAAAAGGTGCAAACATCCTTTTGTATTTGCAATTTAGATCTAAAGGTGGTGATAAATTCTTGCCATTTCATTAAGATGAAGTTCAAGAAGAATATATTACTTTTCAAAAGAGACTGCCATTGCCTCAATAACTTCAAAGCACTGTTGTTGTTATTTTTGTATGAAAATGACCCATACTTCTGATGCATGGTCCAACTAAAAAAAGTTTTCTTAGCTGCATAAAACAGCTGCATTTTGCAACTAAAGCCATCCATCACTCAGAGGCAATACCTTATTGAAAATTTCATAACTGATTACATGAAGCTTGTTTGCCCTACATGCAATAAGTACCTGTCCTGCCTATGTAGATCACATGTACTTTTAATGCTTTATGTACAACTTGGTTCTCCGAAGTGGGCTTTACAAATACCTTAACTTCACGGTGTTGTTAGATTCCTACACGAGCAGGTAATTTTATTTTTCTTAAGTCTGTTTCAAGACCGAAAAACTGATAAACTTCATACAGGAAATGACTTAATTTCAAAAACTGATATACGATCATTTTATAATCTTTGAACGGGCAAGACCCAGAGTCATATTCCCATTGTAACACTTGTGTGGATAACTTTACTTCTTATAAGCTTAGTTCATAGTAGTTCATATTAGTTTTCACACATATTTCACTTTTCCACGAGTGTTCTAGTTTGTTGCTTTGGAATAATCGTTCAGCTGTGACCATCTCTCTAGACTATTTGAAGACTCAGATATTGAGAGATCATCTCTGTAGAAAACTTTACTTGAATATTTGACGTAACCTACAAAAAACCTTCCACCTAATCTTACACAGCGCAGTAGGAATAACAGGTGATCAATATAATTTGGGGACAAATCCTGTACTGTACAAGCTATTTTGTAAATAATGAATTGCATTGCATATAATGCTTTTTATTAATACCGATTTAAAGTCCATTGTACAACAGAGAAGCAATCATACTGTAATGATAGATTAATAATGATTTAAAGTTCATCGTACATTACAGAAGCAATCTAGAATGACCCAGCTTGATGCTAAAAACTGAATCAGCCCTAACTCTCACAATCTGATGTCTGTATAAAAGACTTTGAATGAATACAGTGTTGTTAAACATCACATCTGTCAAAAGGTTTAATCAGCTGTTGCATGACGGAAACAAATAAATTTAATTTAGAACAAAACTGATTATTACATTTATTCTTCCCCCAATAACTTAGTAATCAGAATGAAAAATATGACAGCAATGCTGTTCTGAATGATTCTATCTTAACAGCACCATAAATTCTGCTGTTAACACAATTCATATAAAAGGAACTTTTTAATCTTGTGATAATATGACATTTGGTTGGAATACTGAAAAATAAAATGGCCAACTGTTTTCAATTTCAGCTATGAAAGCTTGGAGGAATCTTGCGACAAATCAATCTTCATTACGTGCAATGTTTTAGTTATGAAATTCTATTTTCTGTTTACTACGTACTACATCAGTGAGCTAATCAACTGCCTACATTAATTTGTATCGTCCACATTTGCAACATGCTATACATAAAACAAGGTACTTTAAACACACTTCCTTACCATTCAGCATTTAGGATCCATTATAATTTAATTTATGAAAATGAGGCTATGAAGCCATGCACTGGGGCACTTTCAGCCATTCAGTGCTGAGGGTCCATTAAGATCACAGTCTTCAGCAATTCCTGCTACTTAGAGCTGTTTTGCAGCGGAACTGATGTCATTCTTCGTTCACAGCCGTCAGGGCCCTGAAAAACAGCAGATTACAGGTATCATCAGAGTCTAACCTGAACCTGACCTTACTCCTAACACAGTCAGTTATGTCAGTCCCAGAACAGCTAAACCTAATCCTATCCTTGAATTAGGAACTAGAGCTAGAATAACATTTGGAGGCTAATAATCTTGACAAACAGCACTGCAAGTTTATCTTCTGAAAGGACAGAAACAAAACTCCGTTTCAAGACCATCCAGGGAAACCTGTATAAATGATACTGGATCTGGTTCAAAGTAATATTGACCCTATTCACGCCTCAGCTGTGCTGGAGCTAAGATAAATGTGCAAAACAGTGACTACTCAGAATTTGGGGGTAGGGGATGATAACTCAGGAAGAGGTACCACTGAAAGACGTAACTTGAGCACTGGCGATATACTTGAAGTGGGAAAGGCAGTGGGTTTAGCATGCAAAAACCGCAGTTAAGGAAAGGGGCATCCTTTAGCCAATAGGATGAATATAATGGATACAGAGGGAGATCAGAGGGTAGTGTGATGTGTCTTAATGAGACGCTGGGAGTCTTCTCTCAGCAATGTCAAATGCCCCTTACAAACAATTCTGAATCTGCTTATAACTCCTGCAAAAAAGGCCACATTGCACTAAATACCAGCATTTACAAAAACATTCCACACCAAAATTTTATGCATTTTCTTTCACAAGAACCTATGAAGCCATTACCTGCCTATGTCTTAACTAGTTGCAAGTACCCACACTGGAAAGTTATAATGAGCAAAGCAAGCTGCAGTCTAAGTATTGCAAACTCGAGAAGAATTAAAGCATATTTTCGGAAGAGCAATTTGACATTACTTGCAATGGTATGCAAGTCATAACAAGAGGCAACACCTCCATTATATGAAGATTAAATTGTATACTCACAATGATTTTGAGTCACAATCACTGAGCAGATACTACAGGCTATTGGCTACAATTCCAAACAGTAGTGAGTTATATGATGATTGGTGGAACTCCTGAGCAAAGTAATAAAAGGAAAAAGGTAGAAGCTGATTTCAAAGCTGCCTGGAGCAAAGCATTGATCAAAACATCTTCCACATTCAGTGAATTTATGAGACAGTGTACAGTAAAGACAAATAACTCAAACTTGGGTCAGACTCAGGTGCTTCAAATTCTGAAGACATCTTACTTTTCACTGTAATTCTTGCTTGTTATTAGAAATAAATTTGCCTCAACGCTGCAGTAGGAAGTTTCATCCCCACCGGCTCACAAAGTACAATGCGTTCACATTCATGTGATCTGTAGTACACGTGCTGTCAAATATGGCCCCTTAAGCTTTCAGTTAAAATAGTTAATGCTGGGGTTAACATCTATGGACCAACAGTTTTGACAGGGTGAAGAGCATCCCTAAGAGAGAGAGAGAGAGAGAGAGAGAGAGAGAGAGAGAGAGAGAGAGAGAGAGAGAGAGAGAGAGAGAGAGAGAGAGAGAGAGAGAGAGAGAGAGAGAGAGAGTCCTCGTACCATAAATTCAGTACCACAAACAAACCATAAAATCCTTTATTGTAGGTGGTCTTCACCACACCACCAGACACACTGCGTATAAATGAATGTAGGGTGTTCTTGGGCAGACAATAATATTAAAACCCTTGCTGTACAAAGCCATACATTGAGCTTTACCTCCAAATGCTAAATTCCTGACTTCCAGTTTGCTAGCTGCTCCACAAAGGGGCCTTCATTCTTTTTCTTGTAGCTTTTGTTGTTGACAACTGCATGCATCTAATCTCAACAGGTCTGCAAAAGAATTCCCACAGTTAATTACTTACGGAAGTTGGCAGACATATTGCTTTTCATTTTAATAAATAACTTTTGTTAACAGATGAGCATCTGGATGAACATTTATATAAAATAGCCATTTTTACAGCGGTTCTTCAATAAGAGAGTAACTTTGGTACATTTTACTCTTATATAATACATTAAGGGTTGTCTATTTTGCAAGAACATGTCAGAGCATAAATCTAGTTTATGGGAATATGTGGTCTTGGAAAAAGGTCTTGGAAAAAGGTCTTGGAAAAAGGTCTTCAAAAGAGGTCTTAGAAAAAAGGTCTTTGAAAAAGGTCTTCAAAAAAGGTCTTGGAAACAGGTCCTCAAAAAAAGTCTTCAAAAAAGGTCTTGGAAACAGGTTCTCAAAAAAAGTCTTTGAAAGTCTTTGAAAAAGGTCTTTGAAAAATGTCATTGGAAAAGGTTTTTGGAAAAGGCCTTGGAAAAAGGTCTTTGAAAAAGGTCTTTGAAAAGCTTTGAAAAAGGTCCTCAAAAAATGTCTTGGAAAAAGGTCTTTGAAAAAGGTCTTGGAAACAGGTCCTCAAAAAAGGTCTTTGAAAAAGAACTGTTTTGCACATTCTAGCATTTATTTCAGACACTGATCAACTATGTCTAAATATTAAAAAAAAAAAAACTGACTAAAAATAAACTGACACTACAAAACAATGAAACTCCAAAAAAATCTGAAGCTACAAAAAAACCTGGACTGCAAAAAAAATCTGATACTACAAAAAAACTGAAACTACAAAAACCCTGGCACTACTAAAATACAAATTACAAAAAACTGAAACTACAAAAAAACCTGAAACGACAAAAAACCTGAAACTACAAAAAATGAAACTACAAAAGAAACCTAAAACTACAAAATAACCTGAAACTACGAAAAAACTAAAACCACAAAAAATCTAAAAAAACTGAAACTACAAAAAATCTGAAACTATACAAAAAACTGAAACCACAAAAAGAAACCTGAAACTACAAAAAAAATGAAACTACAAAAAGAAACCTGAAACTATAAAAAAAACTGAAACTACAAAAAACTTAAACTACAAAAAACTGAAACTATAAAAAATGAAACTCAAAAACCTGAAACTACAAAAAACCTTAAACTACAAAGAAACCTGAAGCTCCAAAAAACCTGAAACTACAGAAAACTGTAACTACAAAAAGAAACATGAAACTACAAAAAACTGAAACTAAAAAAATACTGAAACTACAAAAAAACTGAAACTACAAAAAAACTGAAACTACAAAAAACCTGAAACTATAAAAAAACTGAAACTACCAAAAGAAACCTGAAACTTAAAAACTGAAACTACAAAAAGAAACCTGAAACTACAAAAAAAACTGAAACTACAAAAAGAAACCTGAAACTATAAAAAAAACAAACTACAAAAAACTGAAACTACAAAAAGAAACCTGAAACTATAAAAAACTGAAACTACAAAAAACCTGAAACTATGAAACTACAAAAAACCTGAAACTACAAAAAACTGAAACTACCAAAAAAAACATACAAAAAAACAAAACTACAAAAAAACAGAAATTACAAAAGAAACTGAAACTAGAAAAGAACCCGAAACTTCAAAAAACTGAAACTACAAAAAAATAAAAACTGAAACTACAAAAAAATGAAACCTGAAACTACAAAAAAATAAATAAAACCAGAAACTACAAAAAACCTGAAACTAAAAAAAAACTACAAATTGGATTTTATTTGGAAGAAGCAACAGAAGATCCACAAAGAAAATTAACAAATGAATAAAAAGATAAAAATGGAAGGAAAATATAAGATAAGAAAAGAATTGCTGTAAATATTCCTGGAATTTGGAAGAGCGAGGAAACGCAAGGGGCGGAAGGAATAGGATTTGGAATTCTGGA